>JXSR01S021648.1:0-17503 GCA_000969725.1 Ophiothrix spiculata | reverse complement strand
ATGCATGATGGGATACCGATAAGAAAATGAGTATATCCAAAGAAGAACAAGACGAGTTTGCCATATCAGAAAAGCCAGGCAGCTGGGCAAGTAAGGAAACTTTGATGACAGGATGTTAGATGCATCCCGGGGAAATTGAAATCAGTAAATTTCATACAAAGCAAATCTGCAGGGTGCATATGCCGAGAATGTATGCGACTATGCAGCGATAGCAAAAATACACTAAACTTATCTTGATTGGTAGCTCAACTTGCCGATCGTGTAAAAAGATGAGGTCTTTCACACTACGGAGGGTGATATGCTTGTTTACTCCATGCATTTATAATGTTAAGATTTTCATGATTTGTAGGAAATTTAATGACTTCAACGATACTTTGCCATGGGTATTAAGATGGTCTTTTTAGGGGAGACACGTAAATTAATCTGCAATGTGGTTCAGATATCTGCACAAGTCGGAACAGTCTATTTCTCGGCTAATCGTACACATATCGATAATTTCTCTTATCCAGGTATTTTGTTCTGTACCTGTGTACTATATCTATCGTTTAAATTGAATATGTTTGATGATTGAATATGTCAGATGCCCAAATTTGACTTTACCGTCTAGTTCAGATAACCAACCGCAAGCTGTTGCCGATTAGTTTATGTGTCTCCCCTTACCTGTAATCAAATTTGGTTTTTTTATGTTTGATCAGCTGTAAACATTGTCCATCTTGAGTGTCCGGGGTTGAGGGTAAGCTATGGTTTCCACTTGTAACTTTTATTTGCCCTGTAGACAAAGGTTCCTATAGTATATGTATGCTCTGCTTGTATTGTTATGATGCTGTACTGTACAGACTCATGAGAAAAAGCTCTTTATAAATACTGTTATTTCACTGTGCTCCTTATTTTGAATGAAAGTCATAATTGTGTCTATCTATACAAAACATGATTTTGGAGATTACCCTTTTTATTTATTTTTTCATTGTAGAGTGGGGTATTCAAAAAGGAAATTGTTCCAGTCAGTATACCTCAGAAGAAAGGTAAGATTGCAGTATTAACAGAATAGAAATATATTTCTAAACTTGCCATTTCGGTGGCAGTGGTGGGATATTTTGCATTTTTGACCTATTTTTGACATTTTTCAAAAAACTAAGATAAAAATCCAACATTTGAGAAAGATCCTTGCTAGACGTTTGTTTCTAAATTTCAAAAATCGATAAAGTTCAAAATTTCACAAATGCAAATTTTAGTTAGGCTTTCCAGAAATTTTGGGGCAAAAAATGCTGGTTTTGGCATTTTTTGCGTATATTGATATTTTTGGTCAAAAACTGATATCATCATCATATTTAGGGTAAAAATCTGCTTCTAAAAATGTATACTTTTATATAGTTTATGCAATTAGTTTGAAAGTTACAGTACAAAAACGGTTTAGACTATATTAAGGTCTACCCCAGCCTTAAAACAAATGCCATTTTAAAGCTTAAGGAGTGTTCTTTTTGAAACTGCAATAAAATGGGACTTAAATATATTAGAGGTTATTTGTTCATATATCTATTTATCTCTTTTAATTGCAGGGAAACCTGATGTTGTTGTGACTGAGGATGAGGAATACACTAAAGTGAAATTTGACAAAGTGAAATCATTGAAGACAGTTTTCCAAAAAGATGGTGAGAAAATATATCAATATCTAATGCTTCTTTCATACTTATTTTTGCTTTGCAGCTTTGTAACTTTGTAGCTCTGTTGTCTGTTTGGTTTCACACTTCTGTAGCTTTGCAGTTTTGTCGCTTCTTGTCGCTTGGAAAGTTGAATTCATTTCAACTCACAAAATCTTGCTGTGCGACAAAATTTTCCTGATATTGATTATCTCAGCGACATGTAGCTTTGCCGCTACGACAACCAGAAGTGTCGAGTTTTTGTAAAAAATGTATGTCATGCAGCAACAAAGCTACAAAACTACATGAGTATGAAAACAACTGAGAGCATTAACTGCATTAACTAAATGAGGAAGTCAATTTGACAAAGTGAAATCATTGAAGACAGTTTTCCAGAAAGATGCTTAGAAAATATATCAAGTATCTAAGCTGTATTAACTAAATGAGTATGAGTCGCCAACCTGGCAAATTCTGAGACTAAAGCTGGTTTCAAAGTTTCTGTCCATACTTGCTTTGGTGCTTGAGTCTTCATCCTACACTTAAATCTGACATTAGATTTGTCAATCATAGTCTGCAAAAAGGGTCAGTATTACAATCTAAGTACTGATTGGATAATATGCTCTTGTAAAGGAAGCCAAACACCTAAATGAAGTGAAATGATATGACGATCAACTTGCAGCGAAAACCAATGGTTTGATCTTAAAGCAATACTATAAGATTTTGATCAAAAATGTTTTATAGTAAAAACATCATAAAATGGAGGAATGTGACTATCTAAAAGCGTTTTCAACTTGTATTTTGTGGAAAAAATGTTTTGCCACCAAAAATGGATAAAAAGCACATGTATGCTTTCCTATACTAATACATGTGGAATTAAATTCGGGATCCCAAAATTAATTCAACAAATGGCCATAACAGAAAAACCAAGCATCTTTCAGCCAAATCCTTTGGAGGGAATTCATATCTACCAAAAACAAACCCAATAAGCCCAAAAAATCAAAAATCATGGGTGACAAGGGGCGCTTCATTTTTAACACTTTATAGTATTGCTTTAATGGAAAATTGCTATACCAAAACCAGATTATTATTATTGTTATTAACGATTATTTTCAGGAACTATAACGGCAGCCAATGCAAGTACATTAAATGATGGAGCAGCAGCAATGGTATTAATGACGGCACAAGCAGCAGAGAGGCTTAAAGTGAAACCTCTAGCAAGGATAGTAGGTAAATAATAGAGGGTGCTTAAAAACATTTAAATCAAATTCAAGATCACTTTTCGTAAGCCATTGCTAGTTTTCAAGATTCGGTTCATTATTTAAGTATTGGTTCAAAGTTGTTTGTCCACCAAGGATTCACTCTGTTTCTATTTCAACCTGCACTTCTTGAATCTTGATGAATTTAAGTGCCCTGTGGCCAATTTCACTAACATTTAGCGATGGTCGCTAACACTGTTATGGTCGTTAACTCCAAAAATGATCGCTACATTGTTAAAAATACTCGTTATTTAGCGATTATTTTTGGAGTTAGCAATCAAAACGGCCTGGGGTTGGCGACGATCGCTAAATATTAGTGAAGTTGGCTCCTTGCCTGTGCTATCCCTGATGTAAGTCAAGGCATTTTTCAGTGCACTTTCTTAAATAGTAAGTTTAATGTCCTTTTATGTCCTAAACTAAAAAACCTGTTCCTTCAACATCTTACATTGCATCACAAAGTTAAAAATCCAATAGAATCAGATAAAGTGACTTTATGGCTACTCACCAACAGCAAAATTACTTTTCGAGATATAGAATTTTAAAGCTGGAAAGGTTAAATACACATAAAAAATGAAACAATAAATTTCGCTTGCAAAGTTTCATTTTCTACCATAACATTTGAACGGAAGCTCCGATTGTTGTCAACAAATGTAATGTAATTTTACTTGTCCAGTAGCCTAATATAATTTATCTTATTTAAAAAAATGCACTAACAAAATGCTATAACCATGAATGCAAGCAATAGGTTAATGCGCGTGTGTAAGTTTGTTGCGCGCGTAAGTCTGTGCGTGAAAGTGACGCGGCTATAAATAGCGCAGAAAACCCGTAAATATTCTTTCAAAACCTGTAAGTAGTCTTTCAAAAGCCGAATATAGTCTTTTCAAAAGAGATATTAACGGGTTTTTCTCAAGATGGTTGAAAGTATTTGAAATAATGTCATAGGGTTTCAACATGCTTAAATTTATTAATACAGTATACAAAGGTAATTTTGTCCGAATTTCAATTTGCAATTTTTATTTTTAGCTCTTCCAAAGGCTGTATTCCCCCTTCAAAGTACTTTCTAATCATTTAAATATAAAATATGTGTAACGTTTGAACTTTTCTCCTGTTTCCATTTTCAGGATTTGCGGATGCGGCAGTTGCGCCGATAGAATTTCCAATAGCCCCAGCTTACGCAATGCCCAAGGTAAGTACTCGTAAATTATTTTATTATGCACCAGCCACTCAAGGTATACTGTAAACATCAATATTTTTGCGCGTAGTAATTTTTGCGCACAGCTAAATTTGAATCATTTTGCATGCTTTAACTTTTGCGCTTGGGATATTTTTTATGTGTAGCGGTACATAATATATACCATTTTTCGCAGTACATTTATTTTCGCGCAAGCCGAACTGAGCACAAAAAAAATGTAGCGCAAAATATACCACTTATACAGTAACTAATTTAGACAGTTCCTCAAGGTCGAAAAATTGCATTAAATGAGAGATGTTAAGAAAATTGGCATGTGGCATTGGAGAGAGATTTATATATATTCGGGAGATGAAAGCAGCTGGCTGAACCCAGTGGGGTGATGTGATACAATAATCAGCTGATTATAGTAGCAAATCGGTCCTATATGTAAATAATGTACCATGCTACATCACAAAATAACCTTCATTATGCACCTACTAGGGTTATCCCCATTGTTATCTGTGCGTTAAATCCGAAGTTGTTTACGACATTACGAGAGGTGATGTATATCTCTTTAACAGTCTTTGCGTTTTCACTAATACTAGCGAAGTGTTTGATTTTTACTGGTTTAATGGTGAGTATACCAATTCGAGTAAGTGACCTGTTCGTGGTGGGTACACATTTTCTTCATTGGCCTGGAATAGGAGTTTCACGGCCCTGGATTTGCATTGGTCAATGTTTAAATATGTTATGATTCTCTTCCCATATTTAAACATTTCCAATCTTAAATTTTTCCTTTTGTATACAATTCTGATGAAAAATTACATCACTATATTTCTAACTAAATAAGTACATTTTCATCGTTAACCAGAAAACCTTTTCTAGGCTTTTGGGGAAAACCCTCTGCATCACTGGATTAACTAGAGCCGTCGGGTGTGTCCATTGCTACCGAACATCTGTTCGCATCATAACACACAAAATATAACATAACGAATTCTAGATAAAATATTAAAGGCATTGGCCATGATCCACTTGTGAAAACTTGCTGAATCAAAGAAAGACTTTAATAGAATCAACACAAACAAACAAAATTATATTATTTGCTCTAAAAAGACAATTTTCAGCCAAATTCATTTCTTGGGGTTCTGTCAGCAGTGTTTCTAAACTTCTCAAAATAAGTTTTGAAACTTTTTTTAGCCCCCTGTATCTCATTTGTTTGAATCTTGTTCATCTATTTGATGCAATATTTGATTAGCTAACAATCTCGTTTTTAAAATGATACCCAATTTATATCAAGAGCTTGCTTTATGGCTGAGTAATTCCACTTTCTTAGCAGGTGGGTCACAGACAGCTTGTGACAAAATTGAGTAGTATCTGGTGAGACTTGAACTCAGGACCTTTGGATTATGTATCTTGTGCAGTAACCTCTCAGTCAGACTCCAAAGTTCCAATCTTTTATCCACAATCATTTATTTTGACAATGACATATTTTCTTAAATGTATTATACAATGCTCTGCGATAAGTTTCATTATTCATACTATATATAAATGGATTGACGGCAGAATTTACAATGATCAGACAGATCAATATCCAGCGCAAATATTCGCCAAAATCGCTAAAAAATACTGCTGTATTGTATGGAGCAAAACATGGCTAACATTCGAGTCACTTGTTTTTGTGTTTCCTTGTTTCGTTCTTCTTGATCACGGTGTGTTGCAATACGACCTCGTAGTTTGACGAGGATTTTGAAATGAAATATAACATTCAAAGCAAACGGTATAATGAAAGATATTTCTTGTATTAATACGGTGATTATTTTGATTAACGGATTCCGATATTCGCATGCGTACATTTGTTCCGGTAATGTGGAATACGGCATCCGCTTCGACCAATCAATGCATATGCAAATTACTTTAAAAAAGGCTGTTGTTATTAAAACACATATCAAAGATAGAGCCCATGCGGCACAAAACAACATACCAGTGCGTTTCTTAGTCCTTAATGCGCGAAATTTGAGTGGAAAACAAACCGCCATAAACCTTTCATAACTGACTAATGTTATAAAACCAACAGAAGCTAAGTAAGTGATACTTATAAAAAAGTGATTGGCAAAGCATTGGTTGTATTTTGTTTAAAGATTACTGCTAGTAAACTCAGCTCTACATGAGTCTTGGCCTACTAGGCGCAGATATCTGGTAACACCTTCACTTAGAAGAAAAAATGTATCAGCAATTGCTAAGTTAGCCAGGTAGAAATTAGTTATGGTCCGCATATGCTTATTGCAAATTACCACCAGTAGAAAAGTCAAGTTTTCCAAAATTCCAATAGCTGATATGATGGGGTAAAGCCAGATGATGATTATTGCTTTGTAAGTTGGAAAATTACAAACATCGCTATTTATCTCCTCATTGGTGCAATTGGTATAATTCCAGATTAGTGTACACTTGGATAAATCTTCCATATTCATGGTCTGTAAATATTCCTGTCGCGAAATGTTTTTTCAATAAATTTTCATGCTATGTCAAATAGGCCTATACAGCATTTTGGTTCAAATCCCGTTGTGTCATTGGCAAAAAAAAAAAGCAAAGTTGAACTAAATCCAGACCAGGGGCCTATTTCACTAACGTCTTAATCCATCGCAAATGCCAAACTTCATCGCAAAAGCGAGAGATCATCGCAAATTTGCGATGGATTTCCCGAAACCGATTTCACTTAGATTTGCGATGAAAACAATCATCGCAAATCATTTGCGATTGCTTTGTTTGCGAGCAATATTTTGCGAGTGCTTATGAGCATCCGCAAAGAAAACATCGCAAATGAAAATCATCGCAAATTCCGACATCACGTGATGTTATTTCGACCCGTATTTGGACGAGATCATCGCAAAATTTGCTTTGTAAGTTGGAAGATAAAAGTGAAAAGATGTAAGTGAAATGGGAAAGCCATCGCAAATGATATTTGCGATGGCTTCTGATTTGCGAGAGCGTCTGCAATCATCGCAAAAAATAATGTTAGTGAAATAGGCCCCAGTTCTGCCTTGAAGAACTGTCAGGAGAGATACACCAAGGCTTGATAAGTATTTTACCCCTGTTGGTATTAGAGGCCCTGCATGTGACGTGTAATACCGTGAATATGGTGGATTGCTTAAATACATCCAATAGAAATGTTACCATTGCCAAACAGTTCATATTGTCCCATCAATAAAAATGCACCTATATCAGTAGGTTAATTACAGTATCTTGTTGAATGGACTGCGATGCGCCATGTTTACGGGAAAGGTCATCAGGCCGAATCCTTTGTTTGGTATCAATCGATAAAAGCATGCAAGTCATTGTTTGTCTCTAAAATATTTAACAGGAAACATGAAACAATTTGCTTTAAAGAACTTCCATTTAACTTTCATTTGATGCCTTCAGTTCAATTATCAGATATTAACCATGTTCCAAAATTTCATTTTATGTCCTTACTTGGCTTATAAAAATACGCAGATTTCAAAACCGTTGGGTTCGGAACTTGGACCCCAGAAACTTAAAAAGATATTCTGATTATTTTAAAAAACTACTTTTCTTTTTATCTACACATTGAAATATATGGGCGACACCACGGATGAATACCCCATAAAATATCAGGTAAACAGGTAATTTATTGCGCATGTTGTGCCGCCTGGTTCCATCTATAGTTCTCATTATTGACAAACATAATCATAATCATAATCATTTATTTTTTCCACATATACAAAATTACAGTAACAATATATCAAAAATAGTACATAACATTGTAAACTGAAAAAATAACATTGTGGAGGAGGACTAGGAAATAAGCATAAAGCCTGTTGTGTCCCAGACTCCAAGTATCCTAAATTAATTACATATAAATAATCAAAAATAATGAATGCACACCATCCTCTCTATCCACAATGCGATGGCCACAGAGTAGAAAGAAAGGACGGGACATTTTATCATGATTTTTCAGAAACAAATGAAATTGATCTAAATATCATAAAGAATATGCAATTGTATGCATAAAAATTAAAAATGAATGCTGTCCTTTCAATCCACAATACGATGGACACAAAGTAGAAAGAAAGGACAGAATAAAACATATTCCTCAGTAGTGGTTGTAATCAGTATCATTTAACATGTGTCCAAGAAGTACGCCGAACCTTGACGACTTATCCAAAATAAGATGCCCGTAACTGCTAATCACTTGATTTTTGCAGCCAGACAGTGACTTCAAAACCTTAGAAGGCATTCAGAATAAAGTTTCTTGACCAAAAAGATGTGATACTCAAATCCCAACTCGAATTATGGATCTTCAGATTATGAATCTTGTACTATAATCACTTAGCAATGACCCTATAGAAGTTAGATCAAGTTCTATTCAATGAAATTAATGAGTTATTTTGACGATGACATATTTTCTTAAATGTATCATACAGTGCTCTGCGATAAGTTTTATTAATCAAACCGTAGAATTTGAAAGAAACAAACAGTTGAATATCCAGAACCAGTATTCGTCCAATTTGTCGACAGCTGCTGTATACAACAATCCTACCTGGTACGGTGCAAAACAAATGAAGAATACCACAGAGTTAATGGCCAGCATTCTCATAACTTGCTTTTGTATGTCCTTGTTTCGTTCGTCCTGATCTTGGTTTATTGCCGTGCGATTGTGAAGACGTAAGAAAATTTTGAAATGAAATATGACGTTCAAAGCAAATGGTATGATGAATGAGAGTACCGAAAATGTAATATATATTGCGCCCTCTATGGGGTTTATAATTCCGCAGGTGTTGATTTGATTTGGTAATGTGGAATAAGCACTCTGCCTCGGCCAATTAATGCATATCCAAATTATTTTGTATAAGGCCATCGAAGCTGAAGTAAATATTAAAGACAAAGACCACGTGGCTCCGACTAACATAGCAGTTCGTGTTTTTGTTCGTATCGTGCGGAATTTGAGTGGAAAACAAACCACCAGGAATCTTTCATAACTGACTAATGTTATAAACCCTACTGAAGCTAAGTAGGTCATATTTATAAAAAAGAAATTGGCTAAACATTGGTTGTAGTTTGCATGAAGATTACTAATATCATGAGCTGTGCAGGCCTCTCCGCCAACATGTCCCTGAAAACGGGTAACCACTTCACGTATAAGAAAAACAGTATCAGCAACAGCTAAATTAACCAGGTAGAAACTGGTAATGGTCCGCATATGATTATTGCAAATTACCACCAGTAGAAAAGTTAAATTTCCCAAAATTCCGATAAAAGATATGATGGGGTAAAGCCAGATGAAGATAATAATTTTGTAATTGGGAAAATCACAAATATGGCTCACTATCTCATCATCGGTATAATTGGTATAATTCAAAACATCAATACACTTGGTTACGTTATCCATGCTCATGATCTGTAAGTTTACTTCAGAGTTCAAAACTGCTCTCTAGATGTTCTCTGCTACTATAATATGAATTCCATAGGTTTGGTTTAAATTCCATCAAATAATCTCTAAAATAATTGATAGGAAAAACAAAACCAACCAGTAGGGTTAAAAGGCAGATGATAGGAAGTTTCATAAACAGCAAAATGTGTTTCATAAACAGCAAAATGACAACATCAGTCAACAGCTCATCATCCTGGTGGGGGTAATCAGTCAAATTCAGAATGTCTACACTTAGTTAAGTCTTTCGTAGACTTATCAGTATTAAAACTGCTCTCTATAATCTCTGTAAATTGTCTTCTTACAGCATCTAACAGGACTTAGATATATGAAGACTGACTGGTATTCCACTATTTTATCACCAAAATATTTCACAGAAAACAGGATACAAGATTCCATGTTTCCTCTGAGAAAGAAACCAAAATGTTGAATTTTCTGATATAATCATGTTGCATCTGAGCTACGATGAAGAATTTGTAATGACAAAAACAGATTGGTGTAGGTTGTGACCCATGCAGTTGTTCAATAATTCCAGTCTGTTTATCTAAACCCCATTAGTATTCCCATGGCTGCAGACCAAACTGGGTTTCAGGAAACAGACCGGGAAGTGGTGCACACTTATAATATCATATCACTATATTTAGTTTCAAAGTCAGCTTGAATGTACACTCCCGCTCGAAAGTATTTCCGCACAAAAACTTTATTTAGCCATATCTCAAATGGTGTTTATCCGATTTTTATCATTTTAGGACAGAGTCTATATTGTCTAATAATCGATTAACTAATCCCAAAAAATTGTGTGTAATGCATATTACTACTTTTGTCTGCACACACAAAAAATTGAGCTTATATAAATTTCTTTTAAAACTTACAACCTGAAAATATTCTACCTGGTTACAAGGTAACAATGAGGTTATGAAAAATTGATAAGTTTATAATACATATTAATGGGATTTGTACTTGTGATATATTTGTATAGCCCATGAAATCAACCATTTCTATGGCAAAGGAAGATTAAATATTAAAACAAACATCGATTAATTTATATTGAATGGATAAGTTACCTATACTAGTATGAATCTGTCATGATTTTAGTTCGTTTATTATAAAAATGAGGTTTCAGAACATTTTTAATTATGCAGAAATACTTTCGAACGGGAGTGTATGTCAGGTATTCAGTATCATCATCTCTTCTATATGGAGGTGTAAACGGGTATGCACATAACATGGTATTTGCTGATGTGACCTGGTTGAGTTTTACCAAGTCAAATATTAACATTTGCTTATGCAAAAGTATCTTGAGAGGTACCACTCACAATCAGATGGTGTCTCAAATCAAATGTAATGTGAGTTACAGAATGGGCAGTCAAGTTTGATTGTACATATTGGGAGGTTTTTGTCTCCTTGTTTCTTTGGGCAAGAAACTTTACTTGCTCTGTAGTCGGACAGTCACGTAAAGCCATGGGTCCCCTGTACGAATAGACTCCTTCATGGAGTATGCATGTTATGCAAGTACTTGTATCATTGATTGATTGATTGATTGATTTTCAATAGTGAGATACAGCAAAAGCAGGGCGCTCTTCCAATATATACCTCTGTGGGTGAATGACACATTTTTTGGCCAGTGAAGTCAACATTTATCGCTTATTTTTGATTAAGTTTTAGTGTCTATTGCAAACAAGGATGTATCCCCCCCCCCGTGTATTTTCACACAAACAAAGTATTGTATTTCACTAACTAGGCCAGGCCATGTCTTGTATATCCCCATTTCAGTACAAAATTTGGGAATTTTATGTTGAGCCACCCCTGGAATGTCAGAGGTCAGTGGTGCCTTCCTTGGGGTAGATAATCTGATTGAGTCAACTGAGATGCCAGATGACAAAGCAATATGTGTCTCTTTAAAACCTATGATCTACCACAGTAATTGTACAATATGGCTTCGGTGAGTTATCAAGAGAGG
Organism: Ophiothrix spiculata; assembly: GCA_000969725.1. Taxonomy (NCBI): domain Eukaryota; kingdom Metazoa; phylum Echinodermata; class Ophiuroidea; order Amphilepidida; family Ophiotrichidae; genus Ophiothrix; species Ophiothrix spiculata. The sequence goes on along the minus strand of JXSR01S021648.1, from coordinate 6,036 downwards.
AGTTAATCATCATCATCATCCTTCGACTTCCATCGAGATACATGACACACATCTTTGCCAACTATCTTTATTACACATTGCACTTCCTAGTTCATTGAAGTTCAAGCCAGTAGATCTACATATGGTATTAGGGTATGTTAATGGTCTACACCTCTGTTTGGACATCAAGAGTCTCCAAAGAAGAAGGTCCGATATGATTTGGTCCTTGGCTCGAAAGCAGTGACCAGCAAACTGGGCTCCCCTCTGTGCCACGGTTGTAGAGATGGGAGGTATATCACCTTAAATCTGATGCTTAGTTGGATGTTTTTTCCAGGCGATTTTTTACACGCATTAGTAGTCTGGTGTAGGTGCCATCTAAGCGGTCTTGATGCTCTTTCTTCAAAGTCCATGTTTCTGCGCCATACAGTAAGATGCTTTCAACACAGGCCCTGAAGAATTCAATCTTGGTTGCCCTGGTAATATCATACTTCCAAATGACATCAAGCTTGTTACAGGCGATCCGGGTCTATTTCCTTGTCCCTTTCTTGTCAATAAGTCTTTTTTGCTATCAAGTACATATGACCCAAGGTATTTAAAGTCGTCTACTTCCTTTATGGCAGTTCCGTTCATTGAGCAGATATGAGGATGATCAGATGTTTCATTGAGGATCAGGCATTCGGTCTTCTTTGCATTGAGCATTAGTCCGACCTTAGCCGCTGATTCTTCGAATGCAACCAGTAGATCTTAAGCAGATGATTATAAGTTCTGCAGTTTTTTTTAAGGACAAAGGGGTGTATCAGGTGACACCTTTTAGGGTATCAAAAACAGCCATTTTAGCTCATTTTCAAGAAATAGGGTACTTTTTCAAACCCTAGTGTTAAAACGGTAACGGTAAATTCCTGATTTAGGGTGTGAATGGGTGAAAAAGGGTATATTTTGGCTTCAGAAACAATCACCCTTTAGGGGGTGTTTTGAAAAACTGTGGTCACGCTATGCCTGCAACATTATACTTGAGTGCCCCCTCCCCCTCCGGGATAGTAACTCATCATGTTTTCTTAAACTCCCCTTGATTAAACTCGCTTTAAATCCAAATGAAATATAGTCAGTGCATACACAACTTCCACATCCGATCAGTCACTCATTGGTCAAAAGTACTACATGTACCACGCAAAAGCAAACTGTCTGATGTTTTAACAAGGATTAAAGCAAAGTATTTCAGTCTAAAGTTCACATCACCAAATCTTGTCATGAATCATCAAAAGAAGTCTACTAAAGACAAATTTACTCCAAATATGGCATTATGAAGATGAACATTTGGGTTGTAAAGAGAGAGACAACTGGTGATCGCTGGAAAATTAAAAAAAAAAACACTTATTCTTGTATGAAACTTGAGGATTCCATGTGCACTTGTGCCCTCTGCATTTATGCTAATGTTGTTTTCAGCTGCTTGGCAGAGATAATTCAATTTCCAGAGAGCAAAATCTTCAAGCCTCTTCTTACAGATTCAACTTACTGAAATGAACTTTGATTACTTTAGTCTTCTGTCACAAGGAATATAATATCAAGTGGCTTCAAATACGGCATGGTATCTGGAATTGAACAACCTACTGATGTTGAAATAAAGTTTGGTAACTATAGTCATCTCATACACAGATTTTAATACAATCACTTGAAATACAACACATTAGACTGAAATGAATAACTAGTAACGAAGACTGCACAAAGAGGCCGCACAAAATGCTAAGAAGTGATTCTGGTGATGCCAAGGATTTTTGGTTCTTTAAATCATTACACTCTATGCGCGCATTCAACCTTAGGCCGCTTTTTTGATACTTCAAGTTCAGAACTGAACAAGTCTAATAAGTTTATTTCATCTTCCATGCAGCGCAAATATTATAGAATTTCAACAAAAAATCTTCAGCTTAAGCTCTATTTGTGAGAGAAAGCAAACTTTTAATTGTGAAAAGTCTGTTTATTGATCATGGATATGAAAGACAGAACCCAGTGTTTTCACATTTGGAATCTTACCGATTACACCGATGATGACATGATGACTTACATTTGCAATTATCCTATTTATAAAACTATAATCATCATCTGGCTTTACCCAATCATATCTGCTATTGGAATTTTGGGAAACTTAACTTTTCTACTGGCGGTAATTTGTAATAATCATATGCGGACCATAACTAATTTCTATCTGGTCAACTTATCAATTGCTGATACAATTTTCATTCTTTGTGAAGGAGTGACCCAGTACCTGCATGACATGACCCAAGACTCATGCATTGCCACTTATTTCAGTGGTCTTTTTGCAACATTTAATTATTGTCTAGCTAACTACTTCACTGCCCACATCACATACTTTGCTTCTATAGGATTTATAACATTAGTCAGTTATGAAAGATTCATGGCGGTTTGTTTTCCACTTAAATTTCGTACATTAAGAACCAAAAAACGCACAGCTTTATTACTCGGGCTCACTTGGATTCTGTCTTTGATAACTATTATTGCATGTATGGCCATCGTGACAGAAGAAATCCCCATGTGCATTGATTGGCCTAATCGCCCTCGTTATTCCTCATCAATAAAAGTAATGTACTACTGTAAATCTTGGAAGGACGTCCCTATCAGAACAATTGGAATAATACAAGCAATACCTTTTACGCTGTCTCTTGCTTTGAACGTAACATTTCATTTCAAAATTTTCCTACGTCTACGCAGTCGTATGGCAACGCACCAAGATCAAGAGGAACGAAACAAGCGAATACAGAGACAAGTTACTCAAATGCTGGCCATAAATTCTTTCATATTTTTTGTATGTTTAGCACCGTATCAGGTGGGAATGTTGTTACTTCTTGTAGGAAATCATAGCTATGATGTGAAATGGAATTGGATGTTTAGATGCTTAACCCTTCTGAATTCTGCAATCAATCCATTCATATATGGTATCACCAATAGGAGCTATCGCAGAGCATTGTATAACACGTTTAAGAAATGCAAACCCAAAAATAATGATTCCTCGACACAGCTTGATCACATAAGTGTACCTCTTTCCCGGGTTCGCTGACTTTGCATGTGCGAGTAGTATATCAACCCTATATACTTTGATCAACACCAAATAGGCAGGCCTCTTCACATCGTGAAATGATACAGATAAGCGCGTGCGTAGCCAAACGTGTTGTACTCGTGATTCGCGCATCAGTATCTACAATGTGCGTGTAAGTGTCAAAAGAAAGGTCACATTTTCAGCTTTGTCCGATTTCAACGTTTGAGGTGTCAAATTGTTAATTTTTGACTACTGATCAAAAGCGTCAATGGTGACCCCATCGTCCGACCTTAGTTCTTTTGAAAAGACTATTTACGGGTTTTGAAAGACTATTTACGGGTTTTCTGTGCTATTTATAGCCACGTCACTTTCATGCACGGACTTACGCGCGCAACAAACTTAGACACACAAGCCAATATGCGCATTAACCTATTGCTTGCATTCATGGTTAAAGCATTATGTTAGTGCATTTTTTTAAATAGGATTAATTAAATTGGGCCATTGGGAAAGTAAAAATTACATTATTTAAGATTTACTAATACAGTATATAAAACAAATATATACTGACATTTTTCAGATCCTTGGATTAAAACTATGGCCCTTCAGTGACTTAAGATTTAGCTATAATAGTCACTTCATTTCCATAGTTTTAACCAGAGATCTTCAAGTTGTTGTATATTATATGACAGATAATCTTTTAAAGGGTTGATGACCTCCATCTGCTCAGGAAATATGAATCGTAACTATTTTTTAATCATGAAAAGATAAATTATTTCCAATGCCTTTGCGGGGACTCGAACCATGGATTATGGCAGGGGTTAGTCATGCATTACGAGGCAAGAGATCTACCATGATGCTATCAAGGCAGTATTGAGGTCGTGAACTACAATCTAAACAACACAACATATTCATAAAATATTATTTGTAATTCAATAAAAGGTATCAAGCCTACAATCTGTCAAAATTTGAAAACAGTCAAATCGTTCGAACATCATGAATCATGAAGTTTCAGCGAAATAGGCGTCAATTTTTCGAAGTAGTCTATTGACATAATTTTGACCTTGATAATGGACGTAAAATCACTAGTAAAGTTGCATGTATAAACTAGAGACTATTCCATATGTACGCCAAAAATTGTGATATTCTGATATGTGTAAGTCGGCAAAAACTTGCAGTAAAGATGACGTTCAGCCAAACGTCACTCATTTAGGTACTCTACCCTTAAAGATGTTGTTTTATACCAATTGCGTACAATATGCAAATAACTATAAAACACAATGGATATTGAAGGCTGGGGGTAGACCTTCAAATGGCATAAATTGTTTTTGTACTCTAATTCTCAGACTAATTGTATAAACTATTAAAAGTATACATTTTTAGAAGGGGTTTACCCTGAACATAATGATGATATCAGTTTTTTACGCAAAAATGCCCAAAACCCTATTTTTTGCCCCAAAAATTTCGGGAAAGCTTAACTAAAATTTGCATTTGTAAAATTTCAAACTTTTTTGCTTTTTGGAATCTAGAAACAAATGTCTGGGAATTAAGCATTTTCTCAATTTTTTTTTCTTAGTTTTTTAAAAAATGCCAACAATAGGTAAAAAAATGTAAACAATCCTTCTACTGCTGCCACCAAAATGACAATTTTTGGCCTATTTTGTAGCCATTTTTCAAAAGAAAAAAAAGATAAAAATCAAAAATTTGAGAAAACACTTTGTAGACATTTGTTTCTAACTATCAAAAAGCAAAAAAGTTCAAAATTTCATGAATGCAAATTTTAGTTGGGCTTTCCAGAAATTTTGGGTCAAAAAATATGTTTTTTGGCATTTTTTGCCCAAATCATTATTGTGTTTGAGAGTTAAAAGTATATAAACTGATTATGTTAGTTTAAGGTCTACCCCAGCCTTAAAACAACACTAGAGCAATCTGTTTATACATTGCTACTGCAGATTTCTTCCGTTTATACCTTGTAAAGCAACATTGTCTTGGCATTTCACACCAGATGTAAACAGTACATATTTGTGATATAACTTATAAGTTTACTGTACTCTTTACAATAAATATCATTAAAGTTTACTCTACTCTTTACAATAATATCATTAAACTTTGTTTTGTTTATCTGATCTTGTTGAGTTTCGATCTTGTCACCTTTAGGCCTGAAATAATTGTTGACTTGTCCTATAATGGTGAAATTGATGGTCGATTGGTCAAAGTTTTTTATATAGTTTTTTGTTCTCGAAAATGAGGCCTCAAAATGAATAAAATAGTTCATACAAATATAAATAATTGAACTTGAAACTACATTGCTTTACAAGCCTGTTTCGAAGAGCCACGAAGGCTCCCACTCATGAGAAGCACATTATGTAGAATGAGAGTTATCAACAAAAAACAAAGTACCAATGACCATCATGATACACATGAATGATTTGACATAAAAGATTACATGAAAAGTTTGATTATTACAAAATGTCAGTCATAGTTCATATTAATTCAAGATATAGGTTTGTTCATGCAAATATATAACATTTTGTGAATATTTTGTTGTAAATTCAACCCAAATATCATTATCTGAGCAACAAGGCCCCATCCAAACCAAAGTTGAGTAACCTCCCCTCTTTTTGCAACATATAACTATTGTCCTGCTAACTACTTCACCGCTCATATAACATACTTTGTTTCTATAGGACTTATAACATTAGTCAGTTATGAAAGATTCATGGCGGTTTTTTTCATTCATTCATTTGGTATTTATTAAAAAGCACATCATGACCCAAAGGTCAAATTGCATGCAATTTTACAATACAATGAGATAAACATTCAAGGGTATGTGGTTATTCGCCATGATCGAAATCGTGAAGGTGGCGGTATTTGTATTTATGTCAACAATGATATTGCTTTTAACAACCGGCTCGATTTACAGAGTGATCATGTTGAAAATCTTTGGCTTGAGATCCTCTTACCCAAAACTAAGCCAATTTTCTTTGGTGTGTTCTATCGTCCCCCTGATG
>JXSR01S021646.1:119609-138101 GCA_000969725.1 Ophiothrix spiculata | reverse complement strand
CACTCAAAACGCAAACGGACTGCGGCAGCCGATCACATGAAAACGCAATGGAAAGTTGAGCTTTGCTCAACTCGATTTGCGTTGCCGCAAGTGGTGTTGCGTTTTGGTATCGATTGATCGGAACTCGGCAAATCTGTTACTGCACATGCTCGGTGCGTCGTGCGTTTGCGTTTGCGTCGAGTCTGAATTCAGCTTCACAGATGATTGAGATTGAAGCGTGCGTAGGGACTTTTAGGGAGCTTTCGATTTCACGACAGCGACGTATCCTACAACGGCGCACATCACCGCGTATAGTGCGCGCCTTCCCTGCTACGCTCTAGACACACGTTGCCGTCCTAGCCAGAACGGTTCTCAGGCTGTTTGTGCGTTGTAGACTCAAGAGGACGGACGTATTACAAAATTTGTTTGTATTGCACCTCGGGAAAAATTGATATGCATGATTACCGTTGTAGAATATGTCGCCGTCGTGGATTCGAAAACTCGCTTTTATCACGCACGATGGTCAGCTAGCATTTTACCGTGATCAAATTTTGAAATTGGTGCTAATACCTTAAAATCCCTTGATTGGCAAATTTAGACAGGTATTAGGTCAATCAGCGCTATCACAAAAGCTGACACTGATGATTATACAGTAATGCATTTTTGCAGGTATACATGCTTTTTATTGTTTTAAATATAGGCCTACATGTATTGTTTTAAATGTTATTTCTTTCTTTGCTTGGATGCTACTTTGCGATAGACCACTTTCGTATGTCCCATAATGCATCTTGAAAGTACCACAAATACGGGACCTTGTGACGTATCTTGCGCAGTCGAGCTGTGCGCAATGAGCAGAATTTCAAATATGGTAGACTGAGCAAGATACGTCACAAGGTCCCGTATTTGTGGTACTTTCAAGATGCATTATGGGACATACGAAAGTGGTCTATTGATATCAATGTGCAAAGGGACGAAGAAAATTGTACTTATATTTTTAAACATTTCCAAGTATCATTCTCCTCACTTTTGCTATACCCTGGTCACATAAGCCGCAACGCCGGTATGACATCGGTATGGCACCTGTGAATGATTGCAACACAGGTGGTTATGTGACCATAACTGAAGACATCGTACTAGTATACAAACTGCAAGGTTTTAACTCGGAATTCAATTCTTGCGGCATGCTTCCGGCGTCTCTACGGCTCACAGACATCGTCTGGACACCGGCCGGTGTCCGATCGGCGTCTGCTGAATTTACGCTGTAAACACATCGTAACATCGCCGCAAGGTTATGCGCCCAGGGTATCCGGCTAAGGTTATATCAAAGTAGGTTCGTCTCTGTTTACAAAACGTTGCATGATAAATCACCAATGTTTGTCCTACTTACTGCCATGTTTGCAGCGTTAGATTTTTAAAGACATCTGATTTTAAAACCTTAAATTATGCAAAGTCAGTAGGTAACTATATCATCAAATCATTTTATGCAGTATGACTTGGATGAAATAGGTGGTATTGAATGACTACTTCCGGGAATTACTTCATGCAGAGTACTAAATTGTCTTCTTTTTTCCACAATTGTGTTCACAGGGAGTGCTTACTTGCAAAATTGCAAGATAGGTGTCTGAAAGTCATTTTTCTAAGTAGATTTTGTTGAACTTGTTTACCCCGCAATATTTCTTTTCAAAGGCGACAAATGTACGAATTCAATTTTGATATAACCCTTGTTTTCCAAGGGAAGGGGCTGTTACAACCACCACCCGCCCCAGTAAAAGTCGATTCCTTGTCGCATAAAAGTGCAAATAAATAAGACCTAAGGCTTAGGTAATTTTTTATTTTAAAATTAACCCTTTGCGGTCATTTTAGCAAAACAAATCGTAGGTACTACCTTCAGGGGGTCGGGTGTCCCATCAAAGTCGGTAGGTAGGGTGGTACGATACGATATCGCTGCATCAAGCGATACAGAGGGTTCGCTTGATTGAGCATTTAGTCCGGAATGAATTAACTTTTAATCTGTACACTTAAAAGAAGAAGACGATTGCCGGAAAGCTTATTTTTAAAGAATATTCTATTACAACGTGTTCCACATAAACATTAATTTTCGGGGGGTGGGGGGTGGGGTGTGACCAGGTACCCTAACATTTAGATTAATGGGGTGATTGGAATGTAAAGATCATAAAATATGTTATCTTTCGACCTTTGAAATTCTACCTCTTTGTGCGACTAATTTACGGTTAACATGGTTAAGTAACTTCAGAACATTTAATCACTGCATCATGGAATTTTATACTCTTGGGTAATCGGTTATGAAAACTTGTACCCGGGTAATCTTAGCTCGGGCAGGTAAACGGGTACCCACGTTTTAGTCCAAGGTCTACTATGTACCACATATTGTAATTCCAAACGAATTGCTGCATTCCTTTAAATAAGTACATCTTGATTGTTTAGTAAACATATGAAATTGGACCAAGTGTACTTTAGGTCCCATCCAGAATTTTAGGGTAAGGTTTAATTTAGGGTTAGGGTATAGTTTTTTGATGGGACCTAGAGCATACTTTTTCCGTTCATTGTTCCAAATCCAAGAAAATTGAGTAAAATATACTCAAACATCAGTGTTGAGAGATAAACAAATTTGCCAGTCTGAAGAAGTCGTTAGCTTAATGATGAAATGTCACTAAAATGTGAGAATATTTTACTAAATTTTCTTGGCTTTGGAACAATGAATCATATTCATATGAATTGCTGCATTGACAAAAATGCATTGTTGACCTTGCTATGTCGGTCGCTGGATTGTTGGGGTTTGTCAACAATGAAAATGCTTGCTGATACCATCCCTAGTAACAACAACAACAACAACAACAACAACAACAACAAGTTATGATTTCATGTTGGCCAATAAGGACACAGAGAAACATACTTTTTAGTTTGAAATTGACCATTTATTTAGTCCAATTAATATTGCTTACAAAAAATAGCATTTAAGTTTTTCTTTTTTTGCAGAGTACAGTTATACAATAACTATATTTACCCACCCACAATATAATATATAGTTGCACAGGAAAGTTGAAACATTTTCCATTTTCAATAAAAAGAAATATCAGGATGCTAAATATCCCCGTCAATAAATAATTTCACAAACAAGCTCTCTTGCAAGCCTGTTGTTAATTCAGACTTACTTCGAGATTTGAACGCCAAGTTTTACAAATAAATATTGTGAAATATAGTCAAAAGAACGGCTATTCTTTTCTATATGCATGTGCTGCTAATGAGAAAAATTTCATTGCCATGTATGGTTAGAGTAAAAAATCCATGTAACAAATAGATTATATCTTTATTCACACTTTTATTGTAGAATCTATTGATTATTAAATACATTTCTATTTCAATATCCTCAATTAATATAAAATCAGAAATTGCTAACACTCATCATTTGATGAGAGATTAAATATTGTGACCTTTAGATGGATAAAATGTAGTGAATTTTATCACCTTGCAAAATATATATCATTGTCTATCATAATTTATTTGAGTAGCAAAATTACATCTTCGCGTTAGTGCTTGGGGGTTTCCATTTGAAAACATAAAATACATGAATATGTTTATAGTAAGCTTACTTAATATCTCCATGATTGTCTAACTACACATTGAGTGCAAACAAAGGATATTGCTATATTTTTCTACTCTAAACAAAGTTGATTTACTTTTCATGATTATCAAAGACATTTCTAATGATAAAACTGGATGATATAATCATTGCTATAGTATGTATACACTTTGTACAATCCTAGTGTTGCAAAGCACAGAACCAATTATTGGAAACTAAAACAGCTACTATCACTTGAGTCCCAGCAACAACAGCTATAACAATGCAACAAAGCCAAATCTGCAATGGCTGCCGTATGTAGTTATCTAACACATTGCCACTAGAAGTTGACAAAGTCTTCAAAATTTGTCTCCTATTTGACAGCGGACTATTCAAGAGCCACTGACCAAAGACTAGCTGTAATGTGTAAACAAAATTTTTGGCAAATGGCAGCTATTCTTTCTAGCATTCCAGCACAGTAGAATTGAATTCACAAACCTTGTCATACAATAAGGCCCTCAATACTAAATGCTGTGTTGGGGTTAGATATGGCAATTATAGTTGATGGCTATCTTATAACACATTTTCTGAAACAAAGTGGCAAGATTTTTAGTCCCGACACACGTAAACCGACAAGAAATTTCTTATATGGATGTATTTAAGTTGCAGCATATTGTGTTCAATATTGGTATCTACAGATAACAAAATAATCCAATTAGGGGCAATATAAACTTGGCTATTATAATTCAAGGTACTATGATTAAGCAAAAATATATGTAAATTAATTACAAGTGCCATTTAAACTGGGTTAAGTTCAAATTGCTAAACCAGGTTTTAATTTAACCTACCAACTGGGTTAAATTTGGTACTACCTATAAACTCAAGTAAAATAACAGCTGTAAATTGGATAAAGTCCAATTTGTAAACCTTAGAACTTGTTAACAAGGTTCAAGCACACTTCAGAGCAATATTTGTGTTGACATTCAAACTTAATGTTAGAATATCATGATAATTATAGTTTCAAAAATGCATAGCCCTACATATGTTTATGTTATGTAAATTTGAAAGCAATCAACGGGGTCTTCTTCAATGCAATATTGCAGTTCACTCAAAACCGCTTCAGAGGTTACTCTCAAATTGACATTGTCTTGAAATAAACTTGATAATACATGAATGCCATGGCAACTCGGATGAATAATTGCCTAAATTGAATTTTAAGTTTAAAATACTAGCACACAATAATGTTAAACATAGATAAAAAGCACACCGAGGTACATCATAAAAAAGTCGTATCAACAAAATAAAAAATAACAGAATATCATATCCCTAAATGAATGATTATATCAATATACTAAGTTGGTTTAAATAGACTTTCAGCACTAAGTGAAAATTCACATACCTTGAATTTTCAACATGTAACACATGTCCTTATCAGAAGAAATCCTGTGATGTTGTGAGGATTTTTGACCTTATGACTCTGGTGGTATCAGACGTACAGAAGAGACCATTATATAAGGAGGGCAATTCCAATCCTTGGTCATGGTTCAATGAAGGTTTCTTCTTTTTGATATAAATTACCTTCCACACTCTGTCCTAAACTTAAGTATTCATTCACCTTGTCCTGAAATTCTGTTTCAACCATCTACCAGCACATATATGAACTTGTATATCAATATAATCATTCAAAGCAGCACCATTTTGAATATTGAATGTAAAACTAATTTAAGTACATGCTACGTATACTTAACTTACAATGAAATAATGTACAAAATGTTTAGCTATAGATTGACATTCATGATAAGATTGACTGCATGATCATGACAGTATTTAGTAAGCATGCACTCACTCACACATTGTGACAATATCAAAATTATGCTGGATTGAAATCATTTCAATAACATTGATCATTATATTGTCTGTTCCTCTTTGTCAATGACAAATCAACTTGAAAAATATATGACCATGCACATGTCCAACCAGTTCCGTCATATACAAACACTTTGATAATGGCAATAGCCAACATCTCTAATAACATACCCATAGGCAGAAGACCAACAAAATAGACTCATTCATATTATTCCTTTGGGAAAGGAACCACTTAAAACTCGACCGGAGGCTGACTAACAAGAATTGACGCTTTTGACCGGTTGCCATTATTTAAAAAAAAAATAGCAACCGACCAGAACGGGAGCTTCCCGGAGGTCAACAGCCGGGTGAGTTCTGAAGTGATTTCTTTACACCAACCATCCTTTTGGTGATTTGAGACACGTGTAGTAACTAGTTGTTTTGATGTCATGAGAGTCACAGACATTGACGTGAGATGAGCCTACTCAATCACAATAACAAATATGACATATCTTGGTTGAATCTAGAATTCAAAACCAAGAGAAAATTGGTAGAATGTAAAGACACTGAGCTTAATTATCAGATATTGAATTCAGTGCAACTGCAGTACTCTACTGCTCACATTCACATCTTATCATGAACCCCAACACTGCTATTCCAAGATGACTGGGCAAGATAATCATTAAAACATTCAGTCATCAACTCAAACAGCTCATAAAAACAGCTTTAAAATAATAAAGACAGTAGTTTGTGTGAAATTTAAGAACCTAATAAAAATTGTGAACAAATGACAGTTATTATGTACACCTTCCCAATACATTAAGTCTGTTGATTATCCCCTAATATTTGTATCCCCTCTTTGCCTATCCTGTATTGTAATTTTCTGACACACTCGGCATCTACTGACGCGTTGTCGTAGACTACCTGATTTAAGCGTTTGCATTTCGGGCTCGTCAAATTGTGAGAATTCATTAATAGTTGTTAGCCAGAAGCTGTACTTGTTCCTAAAGAAGAAGCAGTTACCACGCCCATTGCACTCGATGAAAGGTGTTGCCCTGAAATCTTCTAGACATGAGCCTGGGCTAGCCAGGGGGGAGCCACCACCATCAGCTCCTGCTGCCGTGTACTGTGAACAGTGGGGAAAAATGGCATTAGTTATGAGAAATTCACTCAGTTTTTTATACAGAAAATGAAAATTTTCGGCACAATCATTTAATGTATGCGCATACTATATATGTGACCCGTCATATCGAAAGGTACCGTAAGGGTCCCAAAATGAAAATTGATTTTTGGTCTCATCTGAAAGACCATATTTTAAGCTTTAAAATGACACCTTGCTTTTGGTTATTGGATGTTCCATTGCAAAGTTACATCCAAGTTAGTAAAAGGCATCGGGCTGATTTAGAAAACTATAGTTCTGAGGAAATCAAGTTTAAAGTTTCTGTACTAAAAGCTTGAATGGAGAATAGATTTTTATCTCATTTTTCAAAACATTTGTATTATGTTTTGGATGTTGGAACCTGATTAATATGATAGAATACACTTCAAAGGTAACATTTCTGATGAAATTAGAAAATAGACCTTGGACGTGATTTTTGACTATGCTCAGCTTCAATGGCCCGTTAGGCGTATCTCGTAATTTACTATACCGACCTTAAGGTACCTTTTGATATGACGGGTCACATATAGAGAGATTTCAAAACTATTTTTTACTAAAATAAACCAAAATGTGATAAACAGTGTTTCTAGACCAACATCATCTCCAATGTGAATTTTTAAAATTTATCAGTACATTAAACCTGATTTCTCAATAAGATACAAGGATATGAGGTAAGATGCACATTGAAGCATACTAAAATACCTAGACCTCATGCCAACTTTTTGACTATTTATTTAGATTTGACCTTCAATGACCTTGACTTTACCCCACCAGAACATCTTTGACTGAGGGTTATTAATATTGTCCATGTGGGGTCAAAGGTTATGGCAGTGACCTTGAAATGTTATTTGATAAGATTTTAAGGATGACATTTATACCTTAAAGGCCAAGAAAGTTTAACAGTTAAACTTGTAAACCACCATGCAAAACTGACTGTAGCTAATCAGATATGACAAGTAAATATAAACACAGTCTTGGTCTCAAGGTTTCCTCTGAGTGGGTAGCTTTCAAGCAATACAATAAGAATACAAAGGTATATCCAATGGTGCTTAATCCCAAAAAGTGTGTTTCTCAATTATCAGGATTATAAGTGTCACTTAAGGTTGTCACAAGTGTTAATACAATTTCCAGATTTTTACATTCCCCTTTAACCTTTCCCTCAGGTCACAGCTGAGGTCAATGGCTAATAATTATCTATTTAAAGTTTGTCCATGTGTGGTCAAAGGTTCATTAGTTATAACTGTTGCCTTTAAATGACCTTGGATGGCCTCAGGTTAACTTTTTGAACATTTTTGAAATTTGACCCAAAATGACTGCCCACATCCTAAAAAGTTTTGCAGCAGTAGCTTATCCTGAAACCATTTTGTCTTACCAAGTTTCAATATTGTTAGAATTATGGTTTATGAGATATGCAGCAGACAATGCACAAGAAAGTGAAGTGAAGTGATAGACCTATTCCCAAGTCTTTTTAGAATATTCCATTTCCCAAAACAGGGCCATAAAAAGAACACAATAGCTGTGAAATCATTTGTGTTATATTGAATTTTAATAGACATTAATGAATAGAGCTATATTCAATTAATCATTCTAATCACCAGTATTTCACAACTTAATTTTTGCCACAAATGATGTCATTGCTTTTGAAATATTGAATGTGTTTTAGTCCCTCCAGCTAGACTTGACCCAAAATTATGTTAATTATCATTATACCACTAAAACAAAGCCCCATATAATCATGAAATACACTGTTTAAGATTCCATGACTTCTCACCTTTATTTTAATGTAAACTTGAAATTTTATTTCATTTGACCTTTTTATTTTCGTTCACTCTTCCTTTGGCATGTTCAGCTGAGTAAAAAGCTGTACCCAAAAGTGTACTCATGACAGAATAAAATATAGTTCATTGTATCATTCAGGAGTGTGAGAGGCCAGTTGACAAAAACGAGGAAAAGCGTCGTAAAGTCGGGAAAAGGGTAAAAAACAGCCTGAAAATGAATAAAAAAGCTGAAATTTTAACACAAGAAAATTTCAAAAACGAGGAAATCAGCTGAAAAGAGGAACTCTCACACCCCTGATCATTGTCCTGGACAGATTTCATTACTCACCATAGCAAAACTGTATCCAATCCACAAGCTCTGCCACCTCTCAGGGCAATCAGGGACGCTGGAATCCTGGCTATGTACGGCCAAAACAACCGCTGGGGATTCGCACACGGTACATCTGCTTATAAATGGTCGTATAGACTCTCCTTGTACAGGCATCATAGGGATGGCTTCTGATGTGGACAGCCAGTAGGATTTGTCATTGCGCTGAGCAAAGTTACAGATGCTATTGAAGTTACAGAATACATAGGGCATTGTGCTGAACCTTGGCAAGCATGAGCCACCAACGCCTGTTGAGGGAACACAGGGAAAAAGGATTGTAAGTAGTTGAGTGCCCATGCTGTGAGGACTCTGGCTCAAATGTGTTTTTATGCTTTTTATGCAGTTTCTCGAATTCTGCACTTATCTCGAGGACAGGTTGTCATGTGAATGCAAGGAAGTCGTATCTGCAATGGGTGCCCCAAGTTATATTTATTCAACACCTCGTCACAAGAATGTGAAAAATCACTCAAATTCACCTGTTTTGTTTCAATGGCTATTGAAATGTGACAGTGTCACCTGAAAAAACATTTCACAGACCGAAGACGGAGATTTAATAGTGTGCAATCTAAATTTATGAAAATTTATTGCAGGTATGACTTACTTGCACTCGCTTGACGAGTTCATGGTTCTGAGTGTCCTCAGTTGTAGTTTTATGTATGGTTATGCTGGCAAACCTATTTTTAAGCAGAGGCACAGACTTTCAAAGTCATTCAAGGTAAGATTGTTGTGTGTCATAATCAAAAGCTTCATATTCCTTTCATACAGAGTGAGGATCGCAAGCGAGTTACAGTCCTTGCTTTGTGCATGTTATCCTTGCTTGTTGACTTGCTTTGTTAAGAATCCTTGCTTTGGTATGTTTAGCTTAAAAATCCTTGCTTTGATGGGATTCCAAATATTCTCTCATGCACCCCAAACCCCCCCCCCAAACAAAAACAAAACAAAAACCGAGCACCTACCTAGATCTTGATGCTGGGCCCTCTCATTGCCTTCAGTATACAGCAAACTGTAGCCTGTCCACAACTGAGTAGTACCATAAGGACATTGAGGCAACCGTGTTGTCTGACTGTGACGCACAATATGGAAGCCACGTGGTTTGTAGTAGCCGGGTCCACCACCAGTTCCTGGAAATCCATCAACTCCTCCTCGTCCTGTGGGACAAATAGAAATGTGTTCAATAAAATTGTTGGTAACATACTGCTCTATTACGAAATCGTACATACCGATTTATATTAACATAATCTGTTTTTTCATTTGATTTCTACCAAATATATCATTTCATTGATTTTTCTGGAATAGTTATTATCATACGTCTTTGAGACTTGTATTTTGCTTAATGTTTTGGTCAAATGTTTCGCTTCAAAATTCATCCAGCTGCTGACTGCCTGGCGGTCAACTACCGGTTGAGAAGTACTGCCTAAGATTTATTTAGGCCAAAGAAAAAAAAAAGTCTGTCTCAGCTTCCTGCGCGCGCATAGCTTTTAAAAATCCAAATTTAGCGCATTTCTTTTTTTTATAGGTTTTGGAGAGATTTTCAGTTTTTTCATCTTTTTTTTTCCTACTACTGAAAAAAAAAAGGTTAAATAAACGGCCGCGAAAATAAAATAGTGGCCGAAAAATGCAATAAAAAAAATTAGGGGGTATTTCTGCATCCGCGTAGCCCTTTTTTACTAAAGAACAAAATAAAATGCACAGCGCTTAGGGTTTTGACCTTAAGCTGAGACAGAGTTCTTTTTTTTTGGCCTTATATGATACTGAAGTTACAGAACTGTAAGTGAAATTTTTGTTTATGCAAATAGATTAATTAGTAATAGATGAGCAGTATGTTATGAGACAAACGAATTGCAGAACTGAGTTGTTTGAATGCCTTCTTGTGGGACAAATGGAAATATGAGAATAAAAATAGGCAAAACATTGACTATAACATATAATATGGAAGCCATATGGTCTATAGTAGCCAGATCCTCTGCCTGTAAATCACATAGTCCAATTTGACATCAATCCACTCAAATGCAAGAAGGTTGTATGTACAAGTCTGATGTAGAAGATATTACTATACCTTATAAATATATTTATTGGGAAACCACGAAATACAGTTGGTCAGTTAAACCTGATGCGCATGAAAAACTATCACACCCCTACTATTGCACCCCATGATCATATAACTGATTAGTTGAAAGTTCATACATTTTTAGGTGATTTTTGATGTGTTAACACCACATTCAGTGAAATATTTATGATGTATAGTAAAACAAATACAACATGGTTTATTTTGAGAAGTATTGATAATTCCTGATCCCTTGGTGTAGGATGAGTGTGACTATACTTCCCTCTGCTCCACATTGGGAAGTATTCACAAACATTCCAACACTTAAGGACCCAAAATTTTCACTACTTCCCTCTATACCATGTTGTATTTGTATACAGCCTTTAGATATGAAATGGCACTTATCATCTGCTCATTTTGGCAAGACATTTCCCAGATAAAAGGAAGTAGCTTGCAGCTAATCACATATGCACATACTACTTTATTACACGTCAGGCAGCTTGTGTTGAACCTACCTGGGAATCCAGCCTCTCCAATATTCCCTCTTGGTCCTGGTGATCCAGGCTCTCCATTAATACCCGGTGCACCTGGACGACCATCATCACCACGGTCACCAACTTCACCTGGGAAACCTAGAATGGTTCAGGAAAAGATGTTTAGATCAGATCTTAGAAAATATAAATATTCTTTGAAAAACCAAGTCAGTTTATACAAAACAAATTTACAGTTTAAATCCGATACTGCAAATAAAGCTTAGGCATATCGTTGCAATTTCAAATTTTCAAGGACAGAAACATGTATAGTTGTGTTCTGCTGCTAATGATTTCAATAACTCAGTCCTCTCCCAATTTAAGTATATTGCTAAAAGATTTTATACTAAAAAGTCATTGCTTACTAGGACTTGCAAACTTTTCTGGTATCAATCTTATACAGATTGAACTTGATAAAGAAAACATAGAAGTATTATATATACCTGCTCTATCTTGGAAACCACCCCTTCAAGCCCTTCCCTGGATCTCCTTGTGGTACACTTATGCCCCCATCTTCTACCCCATACACAATACCCATTATCCATCTGCTCTCCTTGAGAAACCATCCCCTCCAGCCCTCCCTGGTTCTCCTTATGGTACATTTATGCCCCATCTTCTACCCCATACACAATACCCATTATCCACCTGTTTTCCTTTGGAAACCCACCCCTTCAATCCCTCTCTGGTTCTCCTCATGTCTCATTGATGCCCGGATCTTCTACCCATATACACTACCCAGTACCCACCTGCTCTCCCTTGGAACCAACCCCTTCCACCCCTCCCTTGTTCTCCTTGTGGTCCATTGATGCCCCATCTTCTACCCCATACACAATACCCACTCCCTACCTGCTCTCCCTTGGAACCCACCCCCTCCAGCCCTCCCTGGTTCTCCTTGTGGTCCATTGATGTTCCCATCTTCTACCCATATACACTACCCACTCTCCCTTGGAACCCACCCCTTCCAGCCCTCCCTGGTTCTCCTCATGGTCCATTGATGCCCTGATCTTCTACCCCATATACATTACCCACTCTCTACCTGTTCCCCTTGGAACCCACCCCTTCCAGCCCTCCCTGGTTCTCCTTGCTGTCCATTGATGCCCCAATCTTCTACCCCACATACACTACCCAGTACCCACCTGCTCTCCCTTGGAACCCACCCTTTCCAGCCCTCCCTGGTTCTCCTTGCTGTCCATTGATGCCCTGATCTTCTACCCATATACATTACACACTCTCTACCTGTTCCCCTTGGAACCCACCCCTTCCAGCCCTCCCTGGTTCTCCTTGCTGTCCATTGATGTCCTGATCTTCTACCCCATATACATTACCCACTCTCTACCTGTTCCCCTTGGAACCCACCCCTTCCAGCCCTCCCTGGTTCTCCTTGCTGTCCATTGATGCCCCGATCTTCTACCCCACATACACTACCCAGTACCCACCTGCTCTCCCTTGGAACCCACCCTTTCCAGCCCTCCCTGGTTCTCCTTGCTGTCCATTGATGCCCTGATCTTCTACCCATATACACTACCCAGTACCCACCTGCTCTCCCTTGGAACCCACCCCTTCCAAGTTCTCCTTGTGGTCCATTGATGCCCCATCTTGTACCCCATACACAATACCCACTCCCTACCTGCTCTCCCTTGGAACCCACCCCTTCCACCCCTCCCTGGTTATCCTTTTGGTCCATTGATGTCCCCACCTCCTACCCATATACACTACCCACTCTCCCTTGGAACCCACCCCTTCCAACCCTCCCTGGTTCTCCTCATGGTCCATTGATGCCCTGATCTTCTACCCCATATACATTACCTACTCCCTACCTGCTCTCCCTTGGAATCCATCCCTTCATTCCCTCCCTGGTTCTCCTTGCAGTCCATTGATGCCCCCACCTTCTACCCCATATACATTCCCACTCTCTACCTGTTCCCCTTGGAACCCACCCCTTCCAGCCCTCCCTGGTTCTCCTTGCAGTCCATTGATGCCCCCAACTTCTACCCCATATACATTACCCACTCTCTACCTGTTCCCCTTGGAACCCACCCCTTCCAGCCCTCCCTGGTTCTCCTTGTGGTCCATATATGTCCTCATCTTCTACCCATATACAATACCCACTCCCTACCTGCTCTCCCTTGGAATCCATCCCTGCCATCTCTTCCTGGATCTCCTCGTTGTCCATTTAGTCCCCGATCTCCTGGTTCACCTTTGACGCCAGGGAACATTGCTGGTGAATCACCAGGCTCTCCCTGCAGACCATTGAATCCAGGATTACCTGCAAGAAAATAGTTGAGAAATCATCAAATATAAGTATTAAACAAACAAGTAACATATGAGGCCATCAATCACAAACCTCAGATCCACTTGTCATTTTTATTTCTATTTAACTATTTAATCTTGCTTTAAATTCTTTCATTGTAGGTTCCATTTGAAAAAACAAGGAATATACTCATGATATGTGATATAAAAAGAATGTATTGCTTGTTTGAAACAATGAAATAATTTATTGTTACTCTGTTATTGATAGGCTTCCCCCCATGTATGCAAACCCCTAGTTAAAAAGGTCAGCTGTTTGAATGGGCCAAAACTTTGAATGAATTTCACTTGGAGCAAGGTAAGGTTGCAATCTTCCAACATTCCCGCTCTTTGGAACCTGTTTCGTCCCAACTTATATTGTCCATAAGCTTACCGATTCTTCCCTTAGCTCCTATGAGACCAGGTAGACCAGGGAAGCCAGCCCTTCCTTTGGCACCAGTTTCTCCAGGAAATCCACTGTCTCCTGGGAATCCCTTGCGAACTGAAAACAAATATAAAAGTATATGTCAGATCATGGAAGAGAAGATTTGTTAGAAATTTCATCCACTGGTTGTTGTCTCCAAGTGAGAGCAGGGGCTATACATTGCAAGGCAGGACATCATATTCAAATAGTAATAAAACAATATACTGAAATCACTTTGATATCAGGGAAAAGCACTATGTAAGCACTTATATAATAGGTTCTTTTTGTCAAAATTAGGGCTTACAAACATAAAGTGCGCGTAAATGACATTCTTGTGGGCAGTGTGCAATTAATTAGACGGTTTGCCTGTCCCGTCCCATATTTTTTTGTCTCCCCTCCACCTCCTGTGATGTCAACAGCGTGTCACAGGTTACTGCACAAAAGCCCCCAGATGATCAGTAGGCTTGAGGATGCGTCTTGGATGAGACACGAAACGTTGCTACTCAATTAAATGTAAGTCCAGAAGACTAGATTTAATTCTATCACTTTATGTTGCAATACCTGGATGAATCAATATCTTCATAAACGTTCTCCTTTTCTTTTCTTTCATCATTTCTAAATACCAAGATATTTATAAGTGCCCTTCAAAACATCTTCATTATTATTGTCATGGGTAAAGGCTAATGAGAAGAATTATTATAGGTGAGAATTTAAGGTAATGAAGAAAGTTATTTTTGTCTCCCCTCATTTCTAAATACTAAGATATTATAAGTGCCCTTCAAAACATCATCATTATTATTGCCATGGGTATAAAGAGAAATTATTAGAGAATTATTACAGGTGAGAATTGAAAGTAATGAAGAAAGTTATTGTTTAGTTTGTCATGGGTAAGGGTAAGAGAGAATTACATTGATATTAAGGTAAGGGAGAAAGTGCCAGTTCAGTTTGTCAAGGGTAAACGGGGAGGAATTACTACTGGGTTAGAATTTAGTTAGAGAGAGAGAATGTTCTAAAAGGAGCTTGTGTGGTCTAGTGGAACAGCGCAGGACTCGGAATCAGTAGGTCGCGAGTTCGAGCCCCGCTACGGCCAACGGGTTATGTCCTTGGGCAAGACATTTAATCCTGATTGCTTCGTCGACCCAAGCGCATTGGGGAGCTGTTAGGGGAATATTACAATCTAAGTTCCGATAGATCTGCGTCATAAGATTGCGATCTAGTTAAAGTGAAATGATAGTGATGATTTCCTAATAACAGCATAATAATAATGTC
Organism: Ophiothrix spiculata; assembly: GCA_000969725.1. Taxonomy (NCBI): domain Eukaryota; kingdom Metazoa; phylum Echinodermata; class Ophiuroidea; order Amphilepidida; family Ophiotrichidae; genus Ophiothrix; species Ophiothrix spiculata. The sequence goes on along the minus strand of JXSR01S021646.1, from coordinate 122,840 downwards.
AAGCGCTATGATACTATGGTGAATAGCGCATATAAATACCGATTATTATTATTATTATTATTATTATTTAGGTTATACTTGATTTGATATATCAGCCTTTCAGATGCCATGGCAATGCCAACAGGGCTTCGAAATCTGCGGTAACGCGGCCGCGCCGTTCCCAGAAAAAAAAGTTTAAGTCAAAAAAAAATAAATGGTAAGCTTAAAAATAATATAATAATAATATAAAGTCAAATAATAATTATATAAGTAAGAATAAGAATTTCTGATGACAGATGATTTTTCATGGCAATATTGAATGATGAAATACAAATAAATGAGCCAAATTTTGGAGTGAATGTCAAATTACTGTTAAAAACAAGTGAGTTTTTAGCATGATTTGTGCATTTTTTTATAAATCTCACAGAAAATTCTCATCAGTACAATAGTTCCCAGAAAGGTTTATTTTGTTCTATATCCTGGCCAAGAGGGTCCAATGACTCATAGAAGATCAATTATTTTATTACTGCCTGATGCAAACCAACGCTGTACTCAATAAGGCTCAAAATCAACCTCGTAAGTAGCACATATTTGGACAAAACTACATAACATTGGAAATAGAATGATCAATCATGATCATGTCTGTTTTCTTGAATTCACCGAGCAAATGTGTTCCAACAAACCATGGCTTCTATTTTGGAATCCAGAGAGTAGATACTATTGTTATGGGTAAGAATTAGGGTTTAGTACAGGCCTTCTCAAATAGCGGCCCGCGGGCCAAATCCGGCCTACGAACTACTTTTATTTGGCTCTTTGATCGCATTTGGAATACAGATGTATATAGGAAAACCATTTAAAAAGGTCTTAATTTGGCCCTCCTAGACGTATTTTTGAACTTGCCTTTGGCCTTAATGGCCCGCCATCAAATTTAATTGAGAACCCCTGGTTTAGTATTACGGTTATGGATAAGGTTACAGTTGGGTTTTAGAATTAGGGGTGATAATTTATGAGTTTTGGAAAATTATTCCATATGATAATGCCACAATTCTGAAAAAGACAATTCATGTTGATTACTATACTCTACAATCTAATATAAGTAAACTGATCTACAGTATCTATCTATGTATCTATTTTCTATACATTAATCTTTCTTAAAGGGCCAGATATACTTCGTCATTTTTGTAGTCATTTTCATTCAAGAGTTTTTTCATTGGTGTAAATTTTCTACAATGGTGTAAACTGTTCATTTTGAATGAACATTTTCTTCTACATTTTAACGTTTTGCAGAATATATTAAATGGAGACTTATTTTTCACCCCATTGCACAATTTCAAGTACCGGTACTTCTTAATGGGTAATATAATGTTTGATATTGACTTCTACGAGCTAGATCTAGTCATGGTAAGATAATCTCTTCTTGAAATGATGGTTTGTTTCACTTGGTGAATTTGTACATGGAAAATGTTCATTCAGCATGACAATTTACACCATTCTTAAAAATAAATCACCATGAGAAAAATTTTGAATGAAAATTCTACAAACTTCAAAAATGAAGAAGTGTATCTAGCCCTATAGACATAAACCATGATGTGTACGTGAGATGACTTATACATATGTGAGTAGGATGTTCCCTCTCAAATATAACTGTTGAAGGAGCTTGGTCCAATTTTACAAAACAATTTTTTCAGTGTGACCACTTAACAGGTTTAAGTGTCAAATTTCAGTTGAGTCGGTCAAACCGTTTTGATTTTATGGGCAATTTTGCATTTCAGAACGGCCTATACGTTACTGTGTAAATTTTACAATGTTTACCATAAGCAAGTTTCACATTTTCAAATATGTCTCTAAAACAGAACATAGTTCAGTTGCTAAAGTTTACATGGGTTGTGAGAAAAATATGAGCAATTTTTTAGTACCACAATCTCAAAAAGTTTAAAAATAAACTTAAAGCATTCGGACCATGCTCCTGTAACTTATGTATGAGTGCATTTGTGCAACAATAGTTTACATTATGTCAATGAAAAATTAATGATACAGGCTTCACTTTATAACTCAACCAGTGGGATTCCATTTGTCTTTGTTTAAAAGCCTGGCCATAAGACTATTTCACGCCTGGTGTACATAGAATTTCCCAGAGTAAAGAATAAAATCATAAATGTATTAACTGTGTCTATCTTGTGTATCCAGTTTTGCATGCCTTCGCACAATTTGTCACTTAGGCATTTAAAGCAATACTATAAAGTGTTAAAAATGAAGTGCCCCCTGTCCCCGATGACTTTTTTTTAGCTTATTGGGTTTGTTTTGGGTAGATTTTCATACACTCCAAATGATTTGACCTAAATATGCTTACTTTTAATGTTATAGCCATTTGTTGAATTAATTTTGGGATCCCGAATTTAATTCCACATGAATAAGTATAGGAAAGCATGCATGTGTTTTTTATCCATTTTTCGGTGGCAAAATATTTTTTGACAAAATATACACTTGAAAACGCTTTTAGATAGTCACATTCCTTCATTTTATGCTTTTTTTGCTGTAAACCATTTTTATCAAAATCTTATAGTATTGCTTTAATTGAGTATAGAGCAGCAGAACGTGCACAACTAACCCAACCTTACAGGCCACATGTGAAAGGGTTTTACATGATAAGAAAACTTGTGTTGTCCATAAAAAGTGATACTGGTCATTGATGCGATTCTGTACATGAGTGATGATTTTGTCAGCCATGGAGGTCAGTTTTTTAAATGCACCAGATAAATTAAAACAATTGAACGGTAGATATGCTAAATGCAGTTTCCTGACACAGTTTGACACGTTTTGGGAGTCAAAAGACCAACCACCATTGCTCAAAAGTATGAATGAATGAATTTGCTACAAATAATCAAACATACAAAATATGGAGTCTAAAAGTTGAACATTATGATGCCACAAACTGTCTCTATTAATGATAAGAAAATATGTAAATAGCTTTTCTCATCACTAAAAAATAATAAACAAAAATAATGACCTCCATGTCTGATCTACGAAATGACTCAAGATGTAAACATCAAGATATTGACATGATTGGTGACGTAGCCAGGGTTACATTTAGGGATGCCGGACTTATCAAATTTGGCTACACTGGGTGGTGTTATTTTTAGTCTCAGCCTCGATCCCATACAAAATGGTACAACCCAGGCCTGGCTACACCTGTAATAGTAGTGTGTGAATGATGTTGACATGATTGGTGAAGTAACCAGGGATATTTTTAGG
>JXSR01S021646.1:95350-105504 GCA_000969725.1 Ophiothrix spiculata | reverse complement strand
ATTTACTCTTTTACACTAATGACCATTGGTTGGCTTGAATAACAACACTTTCTTCATTAATTCAAGGATAATTTTTGTAAGATTTTTGGCAAAAAAAAAATACTGAACACTTTTGTCACATTCATAAAAAATACTGATTTTCAGTATAAATACTGAAAAGTGGCATCTCTGTTAACTTGATTGAGTCATGCGATCTATTAATCACTTCCCCAACACGTTGCCCAGCAGTCCCGGTCCAGCGTCTAACAGCCAAACCCAGCAGTGCTGATGAGGAGTTTCTTGGATGAAGCTAGAAAATGTTCATTTCTTGCTTGTGTGAATTAGTCAAAATAATATTCTTACAAATATGAAAGCTTGAAAGTACTCCTGGCTAACAATGTGTGCAGAGAAACAGCGTCTTAATTTGCATTCTTGTTTTATTTTTTATAATTTTTCTAAATTATTGTAGTGAAAGAGGTATATCCCTAAAACTGCAAAAAAGATGCTGTGCACAATTATGCACAGTGTATTATGCATATGCCAGGACTCTTGAGCCAAGTTTAAATCTTCAGCTAATTAAAGTTGCCGTAAAAACTTATAAAGATCTTTGGTTGTCTTAACCTAACTTTCAAATCATGTGTCTAAATCACATATATTACACTGCACACATTTAAAAACTTGCTGAACAAGTTTGCAGTTAATTGTTTGAATATGGCTACTGTAAAGCACTTTAATTTCACGGCATTAAAATTTAGCGAATTTGGAAACCCTCACTTTGTGGGTGCATTTTTATTTCACTAATTTGAATCATCTTGCTATTCAATGCTATGTTAACAAGTATTTTAGCGGCATTTTAATTTAGCGAATTGTGATACTAGCGAAATTAAAATGCTAGCGAAATTTTCATGCTTTACAGTATTAGGTATGATTGATTTTTATCATTTAAAACACTGAAAAGTAAGTTTTTGAGAAATTGGAAAGCAAAGGTTAAAATTTAGACTTTTATAATTTTAGACCACAACTTTTTTAGCAATTTTTCAATAGAATTCAAATCATGTTCCCTGCAGGCTAAGTAGAATTTTCCTACCAATTCGGCAAATTTCCTCTATGTATTTTTTTGTATTTTCTTTATATCACAAAATTTAGACAAACCTAGCTGACCAACATGGCGTAGCTCTGATTCCATTAAGGGACACCTTGAAGTCATTTCTTACCTGGTTGGCCATCGGCACCATCCAATCCTGGTAGACCTGGTGTTCCAGCATCTCCTTTGAATCCTCTACGGCCAGTGAAACCTGGCTCGCCAGCACCACCTCTTGAACCAGGGAAGCCTGGCAGACCACTGTCACCTCGCTCTCCTGTCAAGTACAAGCAAATAGGTTTTTCAAACAGGGTTGTAATTCTGACCAGTCAAAAGGGTTTTGTCCACAAAGTGGGTAAAACCGGTTTAAACCTGGTCAAAACTGGTAAAAAAACGGTCGAAATTGGTCAAAACCATATTCATTAAGTCTGTCAAATTGTTTATATGAATAAACAAAATGGTTAGTGTAAGAGCCTGAGTTCATCATCAAATGCTTTTAAAACACATTAGAAAAGCAACAGAAAAGAGTGAAAAGGGAGATACAATAGAAAGATTGCCCACCTTTGATTCCATCAAATCCAATTCTTCCAGGTCTGCCATCCTCACCAAGAGATCCGGCAGCACCTCTGTCTCCTTGGAAACCAGGCACGCCTGGCAAGCCTTGGTCACCCGGTGCACCGATTGGTGCATCATCACCACTCATACCTTTAGGTCCATCAACACCTCTAGGTCCTGAGGAATAAAAAGAATAACCAGGGTCAGTTTTTGAAAATTCAAGCGATCAAACATGTCGATATATAGGTTGATATTAAAATGGAACGCTTCTAGCGTCAATGCAAACCGAGACGAGAAAAGCTGAATTTTCATCGCATTCGCATGTCATCTGCTGCCGCAATATGTTTCTGTTTTGAGATGACCATCTCTTTACCTATTTTTGACTCAACAACCCACTCACCAGTAAACCACTTTTGACAAAAAAATCATCCCACCCAATTGTACTCAAATTGGGTGCTTTTAAGCAAATTTCTAAAATATACCCAATTTTCAAAAATGGACGCTTTCATCTGTGACGAAAATTACCCCACCACTATACCAAAACTGTGGATTGGGAATATAAGTATACAAAAAAATGAAAAAATTACAGGAAAAGAAAGGGTTGTTGGCACCAAGTGGACGACTCCAGTAATGGCTGACATTGAGGTGTGTGAATATCTAAAATTGGATAAATCTAAACAGAAGGAGATATTGTGTGTCACATTATGCTTTGCTTCATATGGGATACGTGGGTAGCAAATTATGCAAAAAGTTATAGTATACAAATATTGACTGGCCATGAGGGAAATAGAAAGAACTATTGCCCTGAAGTGATCTTGAGACTATGTACTATTTCCGTAGACCAAACATCGAGGGAAATGGTACTTTAGTCTCAAGATTATTGAGGGGAAATGTTTTTAACTATTGCCAGAATAACAAGAGCAGTCAATATTTGTTTTATATACCGATTTTGTTTTGAGAGGGAAAGAACTATTGATTGGCTCAAATCAAACCAATCGGTATATAATAAGTAATATTGCAATTTGGTCATTTTTTATCACTTACTACTCAAATATTTTTCTGTGTAAACAATACACCACTTTTGTATGTCCCATAATGCATCTTGAAAGTACCATAAACGCTCAATTGACCATATTATTACCTTCTGCGCAAATGACGTAATGCGCAGACCGTAGTAATATGGTCGTTCGTGCAGAAATGCTTGTATTTGCGGTACTTTCAAGATGCATTATGGGACATACAAAACTGGTCTATTCAAGAGGAGGCAATGCATGATGGGAAACACACGATATCTTCTTTTAGTCTCTAGGGTGATATAAAGTGACTTGGGCCATCTTATTATATACCAAGTAGCCACACACCACCCTATAAAATAGAACCATATCTGAAATGTAGTGCAATTATGGCATATGGTATCATGACATTATCAATGTGTGCAAGGTGTTTATGAGTTTATACACAAAATTTCAAAAGGTATAACTGTGACTTATTTAGCAACTGTGCGACGTTGTGACCATAATCAATGGTCATCAACAGGCATTGGTCAAGTGACAGAATCAGACGCCTGTTGAAAACCATTGGTAATGGTCACAACGTCGCACAGTTTCAAAGTAAGTTCCATTATAGATTTATTTACTTCCTATTTTTACTACTACTGGATGAATGAGAACATACATATTCAAATTTCAAAAGGTAACTAATGACTCTCCTCCCACCCACCCCAAGACTACAGGCCCTGGAATGCGTATGGGCCTTTCTCCTTGTTGCAGATGGCCTGTTTATTGCATTTAGTAAAAATATATGCTGATTTTATATGCTTTTGTACAAATCTGTGTACTCCTTTTGCACCCCCAAAGAAAAGGAGTCCCTGATTTAAACAAAGTATGAAGTGCAAAGTGATTTTGAATGAACATAAACATGAAAATCTTTAAAAGATGAAACCAATTAGGATGCCTGGGAAATAGAACTGATTGGTATAATCAGGCATGAGAATGAAATTCCAAGAAAAAACAGGAAAATTGTGGGGGAAAAAAACAGGCTAAAAAACAGGAAAACACATACATTTGGCCACAAAAAACAGGAATTCCTGTTAAAACAGGAAGATTCTCATGCCTGGGTAATGGATACATGATGGCCTTAATAACAGGAATGACACCAAGAACTAACAAAAATCCTAAAATATCCTAAAATAATAACTTTCCTATACTTTTTGAAGGAAAAATGCCTGACATCAGAAGTTTCCCAGAAAAATCTCATGCCAAAAATAAATTTCTATGAAGTGATCATATTGTTGTCTTGTTGTGCTTAAACAATTTGTGAGGTTACTATGCTGTACAGGGGGTGCATCCCTCCAATGGGTTAATTGCACCCTGAAATACCTTGAGGTCGGGATTTCAGACCTTGAGCGGCACAACCCGTTAATTTTTATTTGAGTACCCCCGGAATCCATACTCTTAATAATGAATGGGGCTTTCCACACGGGAGTGTCACATCTAGATGAATGTGCATTCCTGAAGTGCAGATTGTGTTCACACGGTCGCGGACTTTACTCCAGGTGCGCGTATTGACACGCTGAGGTGTGTGTGGAAATAACACAACTACGCGTATGTACACGCGCGGTCACTTACGCTCGACTGAAGTCTAGTTTAATCTAGATGCATCTGGATGTGCGAAGTACTGATTTGCCTGTGTGGAGATCCCCAATATGGTATTTAGTTTATTCTATCTTTATTCTGGCATACTCTTTCAATACAAATGTACTGGTCTCCCAAGAGGTCCAGAGAAAAAATATGTGAAAATGACTTGTGAATTTAAAAGAAAATTCTAATCATCTGTGATTTTACTTTTGACTGTGCAGATGAAACAAATATTTTACAATTATGAAGTGTTGCATGATGTGTATATGTTAACTTATGATCCGTCTGCTTCAAACAATCAATTTTGACAAAACCTCATCATCTGCATTAACTAAGATCTTGGTTTGGGCTGCAGTATAGTGTTCTTCTTTTCTTCAATTATTTATTTGCTCAGATAATATGCAGAAAAAAGATCCATGGAATATGGCCAGAACTTGATTTTGTCTTTTGGGAATTTCCAAATCTTCAATGGTCCACAAGATGGAAAGATAAAAAACTTCTTTGAAATGTTCAAGCATAACGCCATGGTACAAATCAATTTAAATAATATGGAAAGTGAGGAATTGTTTGTGTTACATACAGCTTATGTAGAATGACAGTTAATTGTGACAACTTACTGTAATGAACATGATAAAACATAAATTGACAAAGTGGTACACAGGTTTATACGTAGATTTCACCATACTTGACACATAATGGAAATAGAAGCATCTTCACAAGACCCACATGATTCATACAAAATGAAATGAGGTATTTCAAACAATCAGAATTTTAAGAAGAGCAACTGAGCAAATTTGTGCCAGGTGATTTGTAAAATGCTCTAGGTTCACCTATAAATTTGTGTACAAAGTTATAGACCTGTAGTGAGCAATTTTCTGGTAATTTTCCGTGAAATTGCTCCAGATTCCAGAATCATTAATAAAAAGCTTGATTTGAAACTCCTTCCTCTTTCTAATGATCCCAATGGACTTCAACTTAGCATGTGTCATTTCATGTCTAGTATTTGTATCGATAAATTCTATTAAACTTATTAAAAAATTCAGGTCTGGAAACGAAATAACAATGTGCCTTTAAACGCCTTAATTAAAGAAATATAGCAAAATAAGTTTGAAATCTTAAGAGCACTTTTCAATAAGGGGTATGCAGATAAAACAATACAAATACCATTCAAACAAGTTCTGAATATAAAGAATACAAAGGTGCAGACAATGTAAAGACTGAGGTGCACATGGACAGAAAATGATGAGATGACATGTCATAAATAAAACCATGGCAACCAGTTGCGTTACCATGGTGATGTTGGCAACCAGTTGTGTTACCATGGTGATCACATATCTCACCTGTTAGGCCCTGTTCACCTCTTTCGCCTAAAATAGACAGTACACATCATGCAGATAAAGGAGCATAGCAATTCAACCAATCAAAGCATTAGAGTTAAGCAAGCAAACAGCAAAGCAAAAGCAAAAAACAGGCAAAGCAGATTAGTTTGATGCAAACTTTCATACATCATAACAACTTCAATCTACTAATTATTTGTTGCAGTTTCACACAGAACTTCTAACAGCTAAAGGTCAGAGATGCCACTGATTTTATTGAAAGAAAAAAAACCTAAAAAAGCCATCAATTTTTGAAACATACTCCAAAAAGGGCCGAAAATATATGAAAATATGCCAATTTGAGATCATAAAAAACCTGAAATCATGGTTTGAGCTTTAGAAAAACTTATTTCAGGTTAAAACCTGAAAAGTGGCATCTCTGAAGGTTGATTTTCAATATCATCTGAATACAAGGTATCAATTGCACAAGAGCACAGTGCGATTGGGGTTAGCATAAAATTAAAAGCTTCAAATTACCCGTACAACACCACATTCCTTGGTCAATCATTAGCAAGTTTTAGAACATGTATGTGCAAGGTTTCATTTTATACAATCTTTTTTTAACTTTTGTACCATAGATGACACATGAGTACTTTGGTACTTTTATTTTCAAAATTGTTTTACCGATTAATTTTATACAATCCAATGGCTCAATAAAAAGTAGCAATGTTTAAAAGAGATATACATAAACATTCAATCTTTTGTCTTAACCAAAATCTATTGGAAATTGAGGATTTTTTACAACAGAGTAATACAAATTCTACAATCACATTAGCCACTTCTGCGCACATGCAAAGAAAAGATGTTTAAAATCTAACAGTTAAAAGACAATCAAGCAAAAATATTTGAAACTAAAAATAGGATATTTGAAAGTATTATGGAAAATGCTATTTTTGGCTGTTACCAAGTATTTGTTAGACATATCCAATGGTTAGCTTTGCAAATAGAACAATTAAAACAAAATAAGTACTTTAGTATAACAAACGAAAATATTTCATTTAGAAAATAATAATTACGACCAAAATCACAACTTTCTGATGGACTGTAACCTTTACGGGATATTTATGAAACATTTACGATTACATTATTAGCTGGAACTACTTTCTTTGGGCCCATATTTTTGTTGCTAAAGGGTCGCTTCAAAACTCAACCGGCGGTTTACTACCCCGAACTGGCTGTTTTGGGCGGTTGGCATTGTTCAGAACAATAGGAACCGCTGCGCTGGTTCTAATAGACCTTTTCAAAACACGACAATCCGAGAATTTCCGAAGCTGATTTTACACTTTCCGGCAATTGCCGAAAGAAAAAGTGACTCTTCAACACAATAACCAGAATGTTAAGTTCGCATTCTCGTTAATTGGTTGCGTACGAATTCGAACTTGGAATTAGCGTCAGCGCTACAGAGTCACTTTCACTTTGATTGCCTGATGCAACTTCAAATCTTAAGCTTACTCAGGGCAGATAAGCTGATTTCAAATGGAAATTTCACTCTTTGTGTCGGTGAGCTTATGGTACCATCGGCCGAAAGTTGTTCAGAATGAGTGTATCTAATATTGTATGGGTCTGGTTCTATTTATTTTTCACTTTTATTGCACTGAAATGCGAGTGATTTTTCGGACTTTTTTGTTTACAAAATCGTGCATACTAATGAGCTTATACGTGAACGTGATTGGTTGAAAAAATGGCCATGTGATCAATGGATCCGGAGATTTCCGAATGGATTTTGAAAAGGTCTATAGCGACAGAACTGGCAGTTCAACGGTCAACCGCTGGATGAATTTTGAAAAGCTTTCTAAGACTAATGTCAACTAGTGCAAAGTTGCTAAAAGTTAAGTATTCGGCCTTTCGAGGTTCAAGTAGTGGTATCACTACATGCAATGTATACTGCAATCAATTGGACCTGGGCAGTGATGTCATTCATTGTCTAGATTTTTTTTTTAAATAGCCATGCCTTTAAAGGTGCACTGTAGAGTTATACTTAAGAGCAAAAATGTTCAAGTAATTTAGACATGATACTCTCATATGCAATTTCACTGCCAGAACCTGACATACTGCAGTGTGATGTAGGTAACTATACTTCTGCTAACATCCATTGGACCTTTGATAATGACTTGACACAAAAAATAGCAAGTAAGATTTACTTGAAAGTTTCCCAATGTATTGCTTTGACCAAAGTTATTAATTTATTGACTTGTTGGTAATTGGTAATAAACGAACATAACATATATAGTGGAAACTTATTAGAATAAAATTGTTGGGGCCGGAGAAATTAGTTCGATCTTTATATCCAAAATTTTGTTATATCAGGGTTTTGAAAACAAACCAATATAATGGTGCAGGAAAAATACCTCTTTCTATTATTGTTTCAAATAAATTTTGGACACTAACTGACAATAAAAACGCAGCCACCTGGTATCCAGAAATTGGGACAAGCACGAAACATTGGGAAGTACGCAATATCATTTCCAATCAGTAATCCAAGTACTGCGACATCGCACGACCTTCAAAAGTGTTGTGTACTTGTGTAAATTGCGCACTCAATTATGTTACACATGGCTCTGAATTTTCATGCGCAAATTTTATTTGAAACAACAATAACATGAATTTTATTATATCAGATTTCAGTACAAGGAGTTTCCACTGCATATGGCAACCATTGTACATACACGTATCTTGCATTCACATTTCGTCATTTGAATGAGAGAAAGTTGTATTTGTCCTAAGTTGTATTTATTTTATGCTTTGTCACAAGAATGTGAAAAATCCCTCAAACTTTCCTTGTCTTAAGTCAGTGGTTCTTGAAATGGTTCTTCAGGTGACAACAGAATCACCTGAAAAACCATTTCAAGAGCCACTAACCCAAGACTGGAGATTAAAAATTGTGCAATCCCAATTTATGACAAATGGCAGCTATTGTATCTATACAACTTTCTTGCACTCACGTGACGATTTATTGTTACAACCACCAATAACAAGTCTACAAGCTCCAGGTTAACATATGCAGATATCAGTGGCATTCACCGCATGATGACCTACCTGCTCGGCCGTCAAATCCTGGTCTTCCTGGCTCTCCTGGGTTGCCCAATGGACCCACCACCATCTCCCCTTTCCTGCCAGGGAATCCATCGAATCCGTCTTCTCCCATCACACCACGTTCACCTTTGATGCCTGGGAAGCCGTCGCGCCCATTTGTACCTGTAATAAAACATTGGTATCTTTTATTCTGCACTCCAGTTTACTTTTTTCTTTCTTCCAATATTGTGCAATCTCATATGGATGAGGATAAAAAACACAGACGGATTTTTAAGTCCAGAAATTGACTGAAACAGGGTTGGGAACAATCAGGGGTAGAATACCCTACTCTACTGACTGCGATTGCATGTACAGGTTTGAATCTCCTGCACATGGGAACAACAGCTTAATGTCCCCTCCAAAGGGTGATGGCCTCTCATGAAATATTCACCCAATTCTAAATACTTCACCTAAGGGCAAAGAATATCAAATATCTGCCCCCAATGCTCCTACCAAGTTAGATAACATGTAAGTAAAGATTCTTTTCCGCTTCCTTGGAATCGACATCAGGCTCAATATGTACAAGGTGAGATCGCTAACCACTACACTACGGCACTCCAATGAGGATTTTGGGATTCAAATATATATTACAAAACAGTTAATCACAAATCAACAATGTTGCAAATCAATGCATCTATGTATTTTTATCTTGTGAGAGTGGCAAGATGCATTGACGCGTGCCTGTATTTTTATCCAGCGAGAGCGGCTTTTCCGTTTCAACAACACACATCTTCTTTAAAACCAGTTATAGTGAACATGTGTCCAAATGTTTTCAGTATAATACAAATCTTTATTTATAAAATAAACAACAGTTTCGTTTTGGCATGTTTGTTGCTTTGCACTAAAAGATAAAAAAAGGTGTTTTCTTGCTTTAACTTCAAGTTTGCGAATGTTATTGCGGCAGGTTCCCAATAGTTACCGTTGTATGATGAATGATGAGCATTGTGTCGGTTTTACCTGTACCCTGTAAACGGACTTTTGCCAAGACGGCGTTGGCCCGTCACACAACATGCTTATTGAATATCAATTCAACTAATGAACTAACATAGTGGGCTTCTATACAAGGAGATACATTGAATTATTCAATAAGAAAAGATTTTTCATAATGCAAGGAAAGATATTTTAAAATTCTATGGCCTTTTGTTCACTTCAGTATTTCATCAACAGCAAAAAATGTGCAAATATCCTGAAAGTGCAAGCCTGACAAACAAGTATGATCCATTGAATCATATCTATTATCTTCCTCTTTGTAAACTACATTGGTTACCTTGAGGGTCACATATTAGGGTTAAGAAACCCAGTAAACAAGAACACTTATTAACAATTTATTGGAAAAAAAAATGATACTAGTCTTAATTTCGCCTTCGGACATGATTAATTATTTTACGGGTGTTGGGGCCTCAGATAGTAGGTCAAAAGCTATGCAGATGTTATTAACATTTAAAGGGGCAATTC
>JXSR01S021646.1:78232-95295 GCA_000969725.1 Ophiothrix spiculata | reverse complement strand
AACCATTGTCTCTCTTAAATTATGTAACCCATGAAAATCAAATTAATACCACCAATAGCAGAAAGTGTAAGCTTTCAAATGAGACATAAACCAAGTCCATCAGCCGAGGAATAGTGAATTTACATCAAATTGAGTTCGAGAACCTATGAAAAAATGTAACACCACCACCTTTTTAGCATACCCACTTAATGACATGCCATCATACATAAACATTCAATCTTTTGTCTTAACCAAAATCTATTGGAAATTGAGGAATTTTTACAACAGAGTAATACAAATTCTACAATCACATTAGCCACTTCTGCGCACATGCTAAAAAAGATGTTTAAAATCTAACAGTTATACAGACAATAAAGCAAAAACATTTGAAAATAAAAATGGACATTTGAAAGTATTTAAGCAAAATGCTATTTTTGGCTGTTACCAAGTATTTGTTAGACATATCCAATGGTTAGCTTTGCAAATAGAACAATTAAAACAAAATAAGCACTTTAGTGTAACAAACAAAAACATTTCATTTGGAAAATAATAATTACGACCAAAATCACAACTTTCTGATTGACTGTAACCTTTACGGGATATTTATGAAACATTTACGATTACATTATTAGCTGGAGCTACTTTCTCTGGGCCCATATTTTTGTTGCCAAAGGGTCGCTTCAAAACTCAACCGGCGGTTAACTACCCCGGACTGGCTGTTGTGGGCAGTTGACAGTGTTCAGAACAATAGGAACCGATGGTTCTAATAGCAACAGAATCGGCAGTTCCGGGCGGTCAACCGCTGGATGAGTTTCGAAAAAGCTTTCTAGGACTAATGTCAACTGGTGCAAAGTTGCTAAAAGCTAAAGTATTCTGCCTTTTGAGGTTCAAGTAGTGGAATCACTACATGCAATGTATACTGCAATCAATTGGGCCTGGCTGGGTAGTGATGTCATTCATTGTATATCAAGTTTTTAAATAGCCAAAATAGCAAAAATGTTCAATTAATTGAATTACACATGATACTAAAATGGAAATTTCACTGCCAGAACCTGACAAACTGCAGTGTGATGTAGGTAACTATACTTCTGCTAACATCCATGCATGGGACCTTTCATAATGACTTGACACAAAAAATGAAAAGTAAGATTTATTTGAGTTTAAGTTTCCCAATGTATATCTTTGACCAAAGTTATTGATTTATTGGCTTGTTGGTAATTGGTAATAAACGACAATAACATATATATAGTGGAAACTTATTAGAAAAAATTGCTGGGGCCGGAGAAATTAGTTCGATCTTTATATCCAAAATGTTGTTATATCAGGGTTTTGAAAACAAACCAATATAATGGTGCAGGAAAAATACCTTTCTATTATTGTTTCAAATAAATTTTGGACACAAACTGACAATCAAAATGACAAGCACGAGACACTGGCAAGTACGCAACATCATTTCCAATCAGTAATCCAAGTACTGGGACATCGCACGCCCTTCGAAAGGGTCGTGTACTTGTGTAAATTGCGCACTCAATTATGTTACACATGGCTCTGAATTTTCATGCGCAAATTTTATTTGAAACAACAATAACATGAATTTTATTATATTAGATTTCATTACAGGAGTTTCCACTGTTGTAAATACAAGTTTCCTGCATTCACATTAATCGTCATGTGGGTGCAAAAAAGTCGTGTCTGCAATGGCTGCCATTTGTCATAAATTGGAATTGCACACTTTTTAATCTCCAGTCTTGGGTCAATGGTTCTTGAAATGTGTCACCTGAAGAACCATTTAAAGAACCACTGACTTAAGACAAGGCAATTTTGAGGGATTTTTCACATTCTTGTGACAAGAGCATAAAATAAATACAACTTAGGGCAGCCATTGCAGATAAGCTTTCTTGCACTCACATGACAATTTATTGTTACAACCTCCATTAACAAGTCTACAAGCTCCAGGTCAACTCATGCAGATATCAGTGGCATCACTTGCATGATGACCGAACTCACCTGCTCGGCCGTCAAATCCTGGTCTTCCTGGCTCTCCTGGGTTGCCCAATGGACCCACCACCATCTCTCCTTTCCTGCCAGGGAATCCATCGAATCCGTCTTCTCCCATCACGCCACGTTCACCTTTAATGCCCGGGAAGCCATCGCGCCCATTTGTACCTGTAATAAAACATTGGTATCTTTTATCAGGGATGAGAATGGTTAATTGTCAAAAAAGAGGAAAAGCATCGTAAAGTTGGGTAAAAGGTCAAAAATGGGCTGAAAATGAATAAAAAAGCTAAAATTTTAGCACATGAACATGATCAAAAAAGAGGAAATCAGCTGAAATGTGGAAATTACTCATCCCTGTTTATTCTGCACTCCAGTTAACTTTTTTCTTTCTTCCAATATTATGCAATCTCATATGGATGAGGATAAAAAGCACAGACGGATTTTTAAGTCCAGAAATTGACTGAAACGGGGTTGGGACAATCAGGGGTAGAATACCCTACTCTTTATGATACTGACTGTAATTGCATGTACAGGTTTAAATCTCCTGCACATGGTACCAATTGCTTTACGTCCCCTCCAAAGGATGACAACCTCTCATGAAATATTCACCCAATTCTAAATACTTCACATAAGGGCAGAGAATATCAAATATCTGACCCAATGCTCCTACCAAGTTAGATATCATCTAAGTAAAGATTCTGTGATTCTTTTCCGACAAGGCAACCCTTCCTTGGAATTGACATCAGGCTCAATACGTACAAGATGAGATCACTAACCACTACACTACGGCACTCCAGTGAGGATTTTGGGATTCAAATATATATTACAAAATGGTTTATCACAAATCAACAATGATGCATTCAATGCATCTATGTATTTTTATCTTGTGAGAGTGGCAAGATGCATTGACGCGTGCCTGTATTTTTATCCAGCGAGAGCGGCTTTTCCGTTTCAACAACACACATCTTCTTTAAAACCAGTTATAGTGAACATGTGTCCAAATGTTTTCAGTATAATACAAATCTTTATTTATAAAATAAACAACAGTTTCGTTTTGGCATGTTTGTTGCTTTGCACTAAAAGATAAAAAAAGGTGTTTTCTTGCTTTAACTTCAAGTTTGCGAATGTTATTGCGGCAGGTTCCCAATAGTTACCGTTGTATGATGAATGATGAGCATTGTGTCGGTTTTACCTGTACCCTGTAAACGGACTTTTGCCAAGACGGCGTTGGCCCGTCACACAACATGCTTATTGAATATCAATTCAACTAATGAACTAACATAGTGGGCTTCTATACAAGGAGATACATTGAATTATTCAATAGGAAAAGATTTTTCATAATGCAAGGAAAGATATTTTGAAATTCAATGGCCTTTTGTCCACTTCAGCACTTCATCAACATATAAATATGCAAATATCCTGAAAGTGCAAGCCTGACAAACAAGAATGATCCATTGAATCATATCTATTATCTTCCTCTTCTTAAACTACATTGGTTACCTTGAGGGTCACATATTAGGGTTAAGAAACCCAGTAAACAAGAACACTTATTAACAATTTATTGGAAAAAAAAATGATACTAGTCTTAATTTCGCCTTCGGACATGATTAATTATTTTACGGGTGTTGGGGCCTCAGATAGTAGGTCAAAAGCTATGCAGATGTTATTAACATTTAAAGGGGCAATTCGTGATCCACTTTTCACCCTCAAGGTCACCTCTATCAAAATATCAACATTGAGTTTTTTAGCTTATAAGAATTCTCATCTGGTACATGTTACAATGCCCAAACCATTTTTTCATGTGCTTGCAATTTTGAGAAAGTGTGAAAATGTGTTACTTTCTAATTATTGTTGGGTCCCCGACAGTAATTACAACACAATAGCCTATGGGGATTTTCAAAACGCTGAAAAGCTTGTAATTTGAAAATGAACAGTTGGAATCAAGTGAAATTTTCGGTTTGTTTTACTCTTCATATTTTTTAGCTAGAAAAGAGGTGAGGTTTTTGTCACATCAAAATCATGAATTGCACCTTTAATGTCACTAACTTGGAAAGTAAATAAATACAACATGGTTTATTTCGGAGGAGTATTGCAAAATATTGTCCCTCGGTGTTGGATGATCACGACTTCCTCCTGAGGTGCATGTAGTATTTGTTTTACTACATCTCAAATAAGTTAAACACAACTTGGAAATGAATCTAAAAGTCAACAAATTCAGTTCTTTGCCCTGAGCCATACAGCAATACCATGCGGTAGTTTTTACTACTTTCCCAGTGTGTGTGCAAACGCATACCCACATGCACCTCTACTTGAGTAATAACGCACACATGGGAAAGTAGTCAACAATACTTTTTACGCATCTCAAGCTATTTAGCCAATAAAAAGACTCTATTAACTTATAAATATTCAAGAGGTGTAGTAAATAACATTTTGAAATGTGGGCGCGCGCACCTTGCCGTTGTTGATAAGGCGTTGGAGCACAATTAGGCCACAACTTTATGCGACCGGTGGCAACAATCAAACCTGCGGTTGCCATTTTGGAAAATTAAGGCTGTGGCCAGGTTGCGGCAGGCCGCACAAAGTGTGGCCTTATTGTGCTCCAACGCCTAACTAGGCTCGAAAAAGTTCCCTGCAATTTCTTTTCACCATACCATACAATATGCCATACCTTGTAGTCCAGGCAATCCGTCCAATCCTTTGAGTCCATTGGCTCCTTGTGGTCCAGGGAAGCCTACAGGTCCACGGTTTCCTGGGAAACCAACCCGACCCTGATCTCCTACCATCCCCTTGGGTCCTGGCTGTCCTCTTGTTCCTCTGCCGCCGGCTGGTCCACGTATACCTTTCAATCCGATTCCTCCTGGGATACCTGCATCTCCTCTGGGGCCAGGGAAACCTGACATATTGAAAGAAAAGAAATCGATTAATATATCTTATTTTAAAACCTTTTTATACCTGATGAACCAATTGATAGAAGTTACATTGATAAGATTAATCTACTATCTTTGCTGTATAATTGACTAGTCAGTAATATCTTTACAAATTCCTTATAATTATGCAAATATCTCTATGGAATTATTACAATTTGACAAAACCAGTAAGAATTCCTGTCAGCAAAGCTATGGGCTTATTACCAATGGTAACATCTTATTGCATCCTTAAGTTTTTAATGAACTAGATATAAAATCCACCTTTGTAGTAGACTTGACTGACTGGTGTAACATGTAAGGGCCGGTTAACCATTCTAGTCAGATGCTGTGGGAGACAGTGTTGCATTGCATCATGCGAGTGCACGAAAGTCCTATCTGCAATAGCTACCTTTTCTCATAAATTTGCATTGCACACTGTACATAGAATGTTGAGTCCAAGGTCAGTGGCTCTTGAAATGGGTCTCAGGTGACAAGAGCCACTGACGGTATGGGAGAGAAAATTTGACGCATTTTTTGAATTCTGGTGTCAAGGAGTTATATAAATATAACATAAAACAGCCATGTATAGACAACTTTTTTGCACTCACATGACAATTATTTGATTTTGTGAACTTGTCATGCATGCTACCCATGCAAAATATTCTCAAGTGCTAGTGGCACAATGATAAAAACATCTGGCAATCTGCTAGTAAATTTTGATATACAATTATTTGCCATCCGTGATGTATGGAATTTTTTTTACTAAAAAATGGCCGCCATGGTGTTCCTACCTTTGATTGCCCCATCTCCAGGAAATCCATCCTGACCTCGATCTCCAAATTGTCCTTTGACTCCAGGCAGACCAAATCCTCCAGCATTTCCTTTGAAACCTGGTCCTCCTGGCTGACCTTTAGGACCTACAGGTCCACGGGGTCCTTCATCACCTCTTGGTCCAGGGATGTCTTGTTCTGGTGGTACAGGTGTTGCTGCAGAAGAGATAACAAGAATCGGGCATTAATTCATATAGAAATATAGTTATTAAATACAAAACTTTATAATCATCTGGATTAAAGGAATTAGCAATGATCATTAAAGTGAAGGTCAACTTTCTTCAACACCTACTGATTTTATTGTATTTTTAGAAAGTACTTCTAACTACAAACTAATATCCATAAGTACTTCTAAGTACAGACTAATAATAATAACCATTCTTGTTGAACTTGAACATTTATAGTAAAACAGAACATTATTTGTGCTTTGAATTTTTCTTTCTCTGGAGAATGAGAAGTTCATTGATGGTGTTACTAAATTCTTAAAATTTAAACTTCGCTGTTGCTAACAATATATTTTAGTGAAGAGGTCATATTGTTAAGCATATTAAACCTTTCTAAAGAATAATATTTACTTTTAAATCAACAGCCATACATTTGGAATCTCAAAACTTTAGGAAAATAGAAACACTGCTAACAAAAACCTAAAAAATGAATTTGGCTGAAAATTGTCTTTTTAGAACAAGTAATATGATTTTGCTTGTTTGTTTTGATTCTGTTGAGGCCTAGCTCTCTTAGATTCAAATAAGCCTTCACATGTTTTCATATCCGAGTGGATCATGTGGATATACCAGTTTTGGCACCACATCATCATATGTATTCTGGAATGGATCAAATCGGAGGCATTGGGATGTTTGCCTATGATACATTGCATCTTGTCATCATGCACAAATACTGAAAACGGGCACTCATCTTTGTGTCAATTATTGCGTACCGTACTATTCCCATAAAGAAGTATCTGCAGTGTTTGTCTCTATGTGCAATCAAACCACTCGGCCGTGATATGGCAGAACCATGTAACTCCTATTTTGCCGTTTTGAGAAAATGGCACTTGAAGTTTGAGTCACTGCCTTTTTTGATTAATATTAAAATATGATTCAAAATCAAACTTAATAAACAAGATACAATTATATTTTTCATCATATACCTTTTTACCTGAAATATGATAAATTATTTTAAAGATATAAATGATTTTATAAAGTTACGTTGTTTTGCCATTTAAATCTGATCCTGACTTAAATATAGCAGAAAATAAATCAAGTTTATATCATGTTCTGTAAGTATTTGCATGATAAAACAGCTTATGTTATGTTTTGTATGCATATTTATTGCTTTAAAACCAAAATAAAACCAAATAGACCACCTCCTTCTAAGTTCCACCATTATATAATGAACACACTTTATAATGGCAAATCAACGTATCTCAGACATACGTTGTTTTGCCAAATTAAGAACGCCACAATCGGTCACGTAACTTGAGATACGTTGTTCTGCCACAAAAATCGAGAGGAAAAATGCAAACAAGTGCTGAGATACGTCCTACTATCTCCGAAACGTTATGAATTCATAAGCTGGGACTTTCATAAATTAAAATAGCGCCCTCGATATACTAAAAACTGCTGTTATCTCAAAAAGTCAAAAAATTGAGTTACGTGATTCTGCCATATCACGGCCGCACTGCATTCAAATGTTGATTTTGGTTAAACGCAGGTAGACCTGAAACCCCCCTCCTCCATGGCTGACAACCCCATTACATTTGAGGGTAAAGGAAGCTTGGTATATTCCTCTATATCTATTTATTTATTTACAGAGATGCCAGTATGTAGCACTGAAAAAACCTGAAAATTTCACATAATCTTGAAAATGCGCATACATTCACATAAATTTGGAGTAAAAAAAACAACAACCTGAAATCAAGTTAAAACAGGAAAACTGGCATCTCTGATTTATAACATTTGACTGAAAGCCAGGCAAATCCCAATAGTGCACATGCATTAAATTCAAGGGATGGGTATTAGAAACATCCATTTTCAAGAAATAGGGTACTTTTTCAGACCTTAGTGTGAAACTAGTGTCAGTAAAATCATCCCCATTTAGGGTGTGAATTGGGGAAAAAGGGTATATTTTGGCTTCAGAAAAAAATCACCCTTTAGGGGGTGTTTTGAAAAACTGGTCAAACTGTTTATGCTCGACTAAACACCATTAGGGATATTGGAACTCAGAACGAGGCTAAGAATTGGCACTGTGACTGATTCCATACATGTAAATTGGTCATGATGCATCATGTGATGCTTTATTCTTGGTTTTGTTCTGAGTGCCAATTGTCAGAATGATCTTAGACTCTACAGTCACCTGGCCTATAGTCTTGCTCTTGTTGAATTACTAAGCTGTTAATGAACACATGAGAGAATACTTCTTAAAAACAGCACTAGAAATAAAAGAAAGACAATTCAAAGTTACCGATCCATCCTGACAAGTTGCTGACAATTCTCACCTGGATCGCCTTTTATGCCTGTTTGTCCCCTGCCGCCTGGAAGGCCCCTGTTTCCTGGCTCTCCTTTGCGTCCACGGAATCCTGGTCGGAAATCTCCTGATGGTCCTTGATCTCCTTGTCTACCTCCGGAACCTGGTGAACCCTTTGGGCCATCTCGTCCGGCTTCTCCTGGTTCACCCTGTGGGTTTGAGGCAAAAATTTAGAATATAATAAAATAATGCAGATGAATATAGACTACAATGTCTTCCTATATGATTTAAATATTATCTAAATTAAATATTCCTGATTTTTTAAAAATACAGTGTCATCATACCATCTTCTAATTATGACTTATAAGTGTTTAAAAAGAAATTACACCTCAGTATCTTTCAACTCTTTTTACTTTTACACATTAAACTTGCAACTAAAATAAAAGGAGTAGACTAAATGCTATTCTTATTGTACCATTGTGGAATATTGTTGCTGAGTTAAAGAACTTCCATCATAGAGCTGCTTCACTTTGGAACAAACTCTCAGCTGCATTCGCTACAACGTTTTAAATAAGAGTTTGAATGAATTTAAATGTTTTATCAATGAAACTTATATTCATTGTCTATTTGCAGTATTTCTTCTGTGTTAATTTCAATCTTCAAACAGTTCTATCATTGTAAATACATTTTTTGAAATATGAATTTGTACATTTTTAAGGGGCTGCTTCAAAACTCAACCGGTGGTTGCTAGTCGGTTCTGGCTGTTGAACCGGAATAAACAATGGCCAAACGCCCATAACCGGCAGACAACCGCCGTTTGAGTTTTGAAGCAGCCCGTAAGTTAGCCTTGCTTCAAGGCCCGAGCCATTTATTTTTGAGAATATCAAAGAGTCATAACTCTTTACTTCCAGAGGAGGCATTGTGCAATATACACACCAGGCTGCACACCAAGCTATTCTAGCTAGTATGTTTTAAAAATACCCAACAAATGTCTGCATACAGCACAATTACTATCATGTACCTGCTATGATAGGTTTCACACAGCCCATCACCCTGGGCCATCACCACAAAACACCTAAAAATCACAACACAGTCTGCAGCACTGAGCTAAGAATCTGAGATATATGAAAACCTAACTAGCACCTACCAACATAAAATCATGTTTAAAGTCACTACTAGAGGGCCGCCAGGCCCGGGCCTTGTTAAGTTCCTAATTGGGTGATTTCACTAACTCATAGAAAGCAATGTAAAATTTCAAATCCTGCCTCAAAAATAAAGGCCACCAATCACAGCAATACCCAACTTCTGATCACTGTTATTTGTAAACCTGCATTTTGAAAGAGGTGTATTGTTCAAAATGAAAAGTGTTCAGAATAAATTTCTTTAAGTGTTTAGCATTATCAAATTATTATTGCAATATTTATGATATAAAAGCCTGCTTTTGACCCCAAAAATGCAGAAATTTCTGCTAAATTGTTCTCTAAATGATTTACATGAATTTGTAAACCATGATTTGAAACACCCATGACTAAAATGGACTAGTCCAAGTTTCTCAACTTTCCTGGTAAGAAGCAGGAAACCCCCCATGGTGACGCTAACTAGGTGTTACATAATCAGTTACCAACTTGCAAAGATGGGGAACAGCATTGAACAAATGTTTGTAGGGGTTAAAAGCATAGCAGTATGTTGGTAGCTTGGTGAAACTTGAAAATTGAGATTTTATAATTATTTCAAACAGTATAGCCTTTAGTATAGCCTGATTTAACATCCATGCTTGGGTCTGTGCTATATACAGTCTGAGTGTACACATAAGTGTGTGCTTAGAATGATGGCATGGGCTTTGATTTCTCAGCCTTTAACAAAGGCTACCCGTAAGTGTGTTTTTACCTTGATACCAATCATATTGTTAGGCCCGCCGGGACCATCATCGCCTTGAGTACCAGGGAAACCAAACTCTCCTGGCAAACCTCTTACTCCTTTAGGACCTGGTATACCTGTACAAATGAGAAATGGAATTATTACAAGTGGCAAAATGGTACGAGAACGTAAGAAAGACATACCTGCACAAGTTGCCCTTTTGTTATATTTATGTCAACTTATTATATATTAGTTCACAATATTTTTTCTGTATGTCAGTGGCACTTGAAATGGGTCTTCATGTGACGGTTTCAAGAGCTTATGACTCTAGGTTAGTTATGCAAATTGATGAAAAATAGCAGATTTGCTGTAAGCACCCCACCCCCTCCTCCAAAAAAAAAATTGTTTGCTTGTCCTCAACCGACCGACCCTAATTTTGGAAATCAGGAATATAAGTGTTTTTTTCCCCCATTTACCGACTGTACAAAAGAATACGACCCTATTTTTGGAAATTCCTGCATTCTTAAAATGCAAAATGGATTTCATAGTTTGTGTTGAGTATTTTGGTTACTATAATTAGTAACATTTTCATTATATCTCCAAAACGGAACAAAAGTCAGCGTGAAATTTCACATGGGTTATGAGAAAACTATGAGCAATATTTTGGTACCAAAATCTCAAAAAGTTAAAAAACAAAATGAAGTAATCAGACCAAATAAACTAGGCCAATTTTGGTTCAGAAAGTGTTTGGGATGCTGGTGGTAAACAAACTGGATTATCACTAAATTGACCACTGCGGTGGTTCAAAATGACGACCAAATTGTGAATCTCTTTGTCCAATTGTATGTCTAGTGCTTACCTGGCCTTCCTGGTATGTCGGTGCCTGGTTGTCCTGGTTCACCCCTGAAACCCGGAAAACCTGCTGTACCCGGAAGACCCTGCAAGAAAAGTGGAGAGATAAAGCAAAATGAGTTCAGCTGTCTATGTTTGTACATTTCTGTGATTTTGTCAAAGCCAATATTTTGGGGTTTGTTTTCACAGTCAACATGACTTGCAGAACAACAATATCATGTCATAAATCGCTCCAATTAAACTCAAAGAGAAACATTTGCTGACACTTTTATCCTTCACACTCCCGAGACATTATTATAACACAAACACCTGTTGGGTGGGCTGCTATAACCCAGCCCTTATTATTTGCAATTTACATTCACAAAGTGTAGTAGTTAAGTACAGGGTAGACCAAAAAAGTGTTATGAGGTTCAACGTCATCCAACTTAAAATTGGAAAAAAAAATTGAAAATAATCCCATTTTTGTAGCCTGTAATTCCTGGTGGTCGAGACACAACAAGAACCTATTCTGCCTTCTTATCAGAGAGTCAAACAGGAAAACCTGGGAATCCCATGAAAACCCGGGAATCCCATCTTTGTAGCCGGTAATTCCTGGTGGTCCAGACACACCAAGAACCCATTCTATCCACTTATCAGAGAGTCAAACAGGAAAACCTGGGAATCCCATCTTTGTAGCCTGTAATTCCTGGTGGTCCAGGCACACCAAGAACCCATTCTGTCCACTTATCAGAGAGTCAAACAGGAAAACCTGGGAATCCCAACTTTGTAGCCTGTAATTCCTGGTGGTCCAGGCACACCAAGAACCCATTCTGTCCACTTATCAGAGAGTCAAACAGGAAAACCTGGGAATCCCATTTTTGTAGCCTGTAATTCCTAGTGGTCCAGACACAACAAGAACCTATTCGAAAACCTGGGAATCCCATCTTTGTAGCCTGTAATTCCTGGTGGTTCAGACACACCAAGAACCCATTCTGTCCACTTATCAGAGAGTCAAACAGGGAAACCTGGGAATCCCATCTTTGTAGCCTGTAATTCCTGGTGGTCCAGACACACCAAGAACCCATTCCGTCCACTTATCAGAAAGTCAAACAGGAAAACCTGGGAATCCCATCTTGTAGCCTGTAATTCCTGGTGGTCCAGACACACCAAGAACCCATTCTGTCCACGTATCAGAGAGTCAAACAGGAAAACCTGGGAATCCCATCTTTGTAGCCTGTAATTCCTGGTGGTCCAGACACAATAAGAACCTTTTCTGCCTTCTTATCAGAGAGTCAAACAAGAAAACCTGGGAATCCCATCTTTGTAGCCTGTAATTCCTGGTGGTCCAGACACACCAAGAACCCATTCTGTTCACTTATTAGGGAGTCAAACAAGAAAACCTGGGAATCCCATCTTTGTAGCCGGTAATTCCTTGTGGGCCAGGCATGCAAGGAACCCGTATTTACTGAATCCCAAGAAAAAACAGACTTACCGGATTTCCAGTCAAACCAGGCAGGCCTGGGTTATTATCCCATTTGTCCTTTGTGACGGTAAATTCTTGGTAGTCCAGTTACACAACCCACCTGTCCTTTGACTTTGTGGCCTGTAATTCCTGGTGGTCCTGGCCATGCATGCTAGGAACCCATTCTGTCCATTGACAAACCAACCTTACTAGATTTCTAGTCACACCAGGACAAGTATCTCTTTTGAAAAAAAGAGGAACTTTGTACAAAAATGAGGAATAATATTGAAAAATGCCAAAAATGGGCTGAAAATTGAAGAAAAAGCTAGAATTTGTAATAAAAATAGAAAATTACCATAACCCTTACTCTCGCACGCTTAAATACAGTCTTAAGTCCGAATACGTCATGAAAAAAATTCCGGTCGCCCCCGGGATTCGAACCCCTGACCCCCGTTTTCCTGATCCAATGTCCAGCTATGCCAAGCCACCGAGCGCGGCCTGCCCGGGCAGCAATTCCCTGATCATTTATATCAGCCGTCTGTGACGTATTCAGACTTCGGCGAATTCTTGATTTCTTACTGTAGTACTTTGTAGTACGTAGGAGGGTAAGGGTTAATAGAGGAAATTCCACAATCCTGCCAGACAGACCTGGGGCTCCCATTTGTCCTGTAATTCCTGGTGGTCCAGGTCCACCAGTATAGAGTAACCTGTAATGTCCTCAATTACTGAATCCCCAGACAAACCAGATTTCAAAACCAGGAAGACCTGGGGCTCTAATTGACTCTGTAATTCCTAGTGGTCCCTGCACACCAAGAACCTGTTATGTCCTTAATTACTGAATCCCCACACAAACCAGATTTGCTAGATTTCTAATCAAACCAAGAAGACTTAGGATCCTGTTTGTCCTTTGTAGCCATTAATTCATGGTGGTCCAGGCCTACAAGGATCAGATCAAGTCAAGTCAAGTGATACTTTATTAATCCAAACCAAAAATTACATAACCTGCATAATGAAATACATTCTGTTATTTCCACAATTACTGAATCAACAGACAAACCAGATTTCCAGTCAAACCAGGCAGAAATGGGACCGTAATTTTGCCTGAATTTGCCTGAAAATGTGAATTTCCCAAAACTTTTGTACAGTGAAGATCCAAGCATTTTTGCCTGAATTCAGGCAAAAACCTGAAGATAATCATGCCTGTTAATTACTGACTCCCAAAACAAACCAGACTTACCGGTCTTCCACTTAGACCTGGGTTGCCCTGGTCTCCCATCAGTCCTTTGCTGCCTTGAAATCCTGGTCGTCCAGGCAAACCAGGAATACCGTTTTCTCCAAGTGGTCCTGGGTAGCCAGCTTCTCCTGGTGTACCTTTGGGGCCTCCTTGACACTGTGAACACAAACCACCATCCTCTCCTGTAACACACACAATTGATAGTTTGTTAGAAGCAAACGGTGACTTGAGACAATTCATTTGTGAAGTAGTCATTTGGGAAGTGCAAGCTAAGGCTTGGCGTCCAAAGACATTCACTCGCCCGAGAGACATTCGCTCGCGATGTTCGCTCTGTATTTTTCTCTAAAATGAACGAAATTTATTATTTACCATGCTTACATATTGGTTAAATCAATGTTAGCATTAGTTTCATTGATGTTCTCATCGATATAACCAATATCCAATCATTTTAAATGTCATTCACTCTTAATTTGAGCAAATATGTTGGAGCGAATATCTCTCAGGCAAGCGAATGTCTTTCGACGTCAAGCCTTTTTATAATGTGATGTCGTAGATCGCTAGGCAATAATTCTCCTCCTTCTTGACCTGGTATCAAATAGGAAAATGCATGCTCTATATACTTAGGCTTAGGGACCACTTCAAAACTCACCAGCAGCTGCCCGCTCGAAACCGGCCGTTCTGGCTGGTTACTGTTGTTCTAAGGCTTGACGTCCAAAGACATTCGCTTGCGATATTCACTCTGATTTATTCCCTCAAATTAAGAGGAAATGACAATTACAATGCTTGGATATTAGTTAAATTGATGTTACCATCAATTTAATTCATGCTAACATCAATTTAAGTAATATTCAAGCATTGCAAGTGATAGTTTCTCTCTATTTTAGATAATTCATCTGAGCGAATGTCTCTCGGGTGAGTGAGTGTCTTTGGACGCCAAGCCTAAACAATAGCAACCGGCCAGCACCAACGGTTCTGGGCAGTCAACTACCAGTTGAGTGTTGTAGTAATCTCTTACTGTGAAGGAAATATGGACATGCAGACTACCCTTACCACAAGCTGTGGATAACTGTGAAGGAGATGTGGGCATACAGGCTGCCCTTACCAATGTTTCCTTCACTCAAAATACATTAATGTATATGTCACTCGTAAATTTTAACTAAAAGTTTTAAAAAGGCTGAAAATAAAAAAAAGCATGACAATTTGGAGTAACAAATCCAAATCGCTTGATATCTGCAAATTTCTTGAAAACTAGTACCAATTCAGGTCAATGAGCAAGATGCCTAACAAAAGAGTGTTTTGTCTTTTTCATGATAATATGCAAACTTTACATGTTTTAAATTAGTATAAAATTAAAAAAAATAATATTTACTGCAACTTCCCAAATATTCATCAGTTAAGTTGAGCAAAATACCATATTAATAAAAACAACATGGCACATCTGCATCTACATAAGGCCACTAATTTATTGACCACCCCATGTAAATACTAATATGTGTGTGCACCATTATAGCCGGGAATTACAACACATTACGCTTTTGGCAAACAGTATTACATGCCTAACTCATCACCTACACGTACCTTTTGAACCATCTGGACCTACTTCTCCTCGTTGACCCTTGAACCCTTGAGCTCCAGGGAAACCTGGTAGACCAGACTCTCCAGCAGGACCAACAACTTCTTCACCTTTGATTGTTCTACCGGGAATTCCTGAAAAAAAAAAAAAAAAAAAGATTATAAAATATGAAGCATGATTTTTGCACCACTTTTTTCTTTTGCTTTTTGGCACTTTCATTTTCTCGGTGCTTTTTTTACCCTATCAGGGATGTAAGTTGATGGGTGTAAAAATTGCAATTTATGTAATTGTAATTGTTTTACAGAAAGTGAAAGAAAATTGCAGAATTCTGCAAAAATGCAGGAAACTTGCATCCCTGCCCTTTGTGTCATATTCATCACTTATATTTGTATACAACTCTTCACATGCCTTTTTGCTCACATAATTGCTTTTGTGGAACAACTGCAATCTTGTAGATGATGTATTAAACTTTGCAGTATTTGTACTCTGGTTTGGATTTCTTCTTCTTCTTTGTTTGTACTGTCCAACATCTTATGTGGGACAAAACGAGAAGGGTTGGGTTGTGCGCTTTGTGGTGTTTCTAGTCAACAATTTCCTTCCTTTGGTTGCGTAGATATTCAGTTACTTTTACTTCAAATGTATTGTTCTGGATCAGTTATTTGGGTTATGTTATATGGTAAATTGTTCCATTCTTTAATAGTTTGTGGTATGAATGAATATTTGAAGCAGTATATGCGGGTCTGATACTCTATGTAGTTGTTTGACTTTGATCGTCTGGTAACTCTATGAGCGGGCTGCGTATAATTATGGACTGGTATGGCGAGGTGCCCCCCTATGGCTTTTTGGAATATGCATAATCTGTTTATGTGTCTCCTTATCGATAGCATGTCCCATTCTAGATCATGGATAAGATTAGTGACTGAATGTTTCAAGTCATGGTCATTGAAGACAAATCTTGCGACGCATCTTTGTATTTTACTAATTTTATGTATGTGTTCATTTGTATACGGATCCCACACTGCGGAGCAATATTCTACTGTCGGTCTCACTAAGGTTTTGTACGCTCCACTTTGATGTTTTTGGTGCAGGAATGTAAATTGCGACGTACAAATCCAAGAGTTTTGATTGCAGTTGATGTTATTCTGTCATTAGTGTCAATGTGGGAATTCCATTTCAAATCTTTCTGGATGTCAACACCCAGATAAGTATGAGTTTGTGTTTCTTGTAGTATCGCATTTCCAAGTGAATAATTGGTTTTTATTGGAGATCTGGTAGATGGGATCCTGAGAACAAAATATTTGTCCGAATTGAATTTAATTTGCCATTTTGTGTCCCAAGATTTCTTACCTGGGTATCCTTGTGGACCTCGGTCTCCCTTCTCTCCACGTAATCCAGAAAATCCTGGGCCTCCATCAATACCAGGTTCACCTAAGCCCCCTCTGGCAGTGTCACCTTGGTCACCAAATTGACCTTTGATCCCTGGTAATCCTCTATCACCGTCAATGCCAGGATTGCCAGGGAAACCTAAAGCATACAAACATCAAATGTTAGTCATATTAGGCACCAGAAAGATAGAAATAAATCTGTATTTTCCCCCAACAAAACACCCAGGTGAAACTAAATTATTCCAAAAGCAGGGATTGTCTTTTAATGCGCTACAGAGTTTTGCTCTTCTTAATTGCTCTTCTCAATTGCTCTTCTCAATTGCTCTAGGTGAGCAATTTGGAGCTCCTCTTTAATAATGTGAGGTTTCCTATCTTCATTGCTTTTGGTCTTTGTATTGGTCTCCTTATTATGCTCACCCAAACAGCTTCAGGAGAGTCATTTAATGCTCACCAGCAATTTTCAAAAGACAAAGCCTGCAAAAGCATGGTTAATCAATGCATTTTTGCCTTTGCAATATTTGTAAGACTCAAGAAATATTTCTCTG
>JXSR01S021646.1:32918-52468 GCA_000969725.1 Ophiothrix spiculata | reverse complement strand
AAAAAATGGGGACATATATGATGACTCATCCCGAAAAGGGGGACTGGACTTTGTGACAGAACACTTTTTTAGAAACTGATGAAAATAGGCAGCAAAAAATAAAGAAAATAATAAGAATTTCCAGCAGATTTTCTGTTGTAAAATGTGATCGCCTTAATCAATTCCAACAAGTAAGACCAGTACCTGTGCCATTTTAAAGCTTAGAAAATGCTGTAACAGATGAAATGATAAAATCAAAATTGATATAATCTTCAAAGTCCCCCCTTTCGAGGTGAGCCATCGCCTATTTCAAGAAAAAAATTGTCTATGATTTTTTTCTGAGAAATGCGAGGTGGTTTGGCTTTCATGATTTTCAGATGGGCATATCTTCAAGTTAAGTTTTTGTAACCCATTTTTAATTGAATTTGTGCAACGATCCAAGTCCATTAATCAATGAATCAAA
The DNA here is from genome assembly GCA_000969725.1 of Ophiothrix spiculata. Lineage (NCBI taxonomy): Eukaryota > Metazoa > Echinodermata > Ophiuroidea > Amphilepidida > Ophiotrichidae > Ophiothrix > Ophiothrix spiculata. The sequence goes on along the minus strand of JXSR01S021646.1, from coordinate 52,026 downwards.
GGCAAACTTAAGAGGCATAACAGTCCAGTCAGTTTCCTTATTTCTCTTCATGGAAAGAGTTGATGTTTTTGTTTTGATTTGGTTTTCTAGGTTGGCAGTCTTCCAGTGGATTATTCATTGAATCTGCAGTTCTAAGGCTCTGTCAAATTCAAAAATAGTCACTGCTTGCACTGCAACTCCTTTTGGTTCAATACTAATTTTAGAAACACCACTACAGAGATACCACTGATTTCAATGGAAAAAGCCATCAATTCTTGAAAGATACCCCAAAAAGGGCCGAAAATATATGAAAATATGTAATTTGAGATTATAAAAAAACCTGAAATCATGGTTTGAGCTTCTAAAAAAACTGATTTCAGGTTAAAACCTGAAAAGTGGCATCTCTGTTCAATCAAGACAAGTTGTAAAAAGAATGGGAATAGGCCTATATCTCTTAATATCCCCTACTCCCAACCACCTCCCAACTTTTGCATGATCTCAAAAATGTTCTTTATAATTTGTTACAGCACTACTCCGGAAAATAATCGTAAACGTTTTGTTGTTGTTGTTGGTGTTTGAGACCGGGGTTTGAGACATAATCTGATTTTCTTTTTAAACATTTTGAATATAAATCTAGAATCTCTGTATCTTTAATCCTGGCAGTTATATGACAACGCAACAAGTTTGGAAGCCATTCATCATGTGTTATGCCTCCCTGCCCTCAAACAAATCCTGTCCATCCTGTACATGGCCAGGCCACTTCCTCACTAGCTCATTGCTCTATTTGGATGCAAAGTTGAAATCCTGAATAGATACAATGCAAAGAAGATATCAGGACCTTCCCATCATGCCTGGCTTCCAATGGGACTTTTTGTACAGGTTTTAATAAGAGGGTTTAGGGATAAAACATATCTGAAGTGCAACTTTTGGATGAAGTCTACTAATTTTACTATGTTTCATCCCTAAACCCTCTCATCAAAATCTGTACAAAAAAAACCCATTGGGAGCAAGGCATGATGGGAAGATCCTGATGTCTTCTTTTGATACAAAGTTTAAAATCCTAGAAAGATACAATGCATCCACAGCAATTCCCCGCCTGTCTGGTTTACTCAGCTCTGGTCCAGTGATTTGTTGCTGCCCAGAAGTAGACATATCTTTTCAATTATTACTACATCCAATGAAGTTACTAAAATTTACTTGAATATAGTATTTTGATTGGATATTTCTAAAAACAAAAAAGTTGGAAATGTTTATACTGTCATTTATTCAAAGTTAGACCAAATTTTAAAATATACTCTTATCTCAACAATACAGCTTTGTAAGTCTATAAATCTAATTAAAAATCACACACACAAATAGGCCTACATGGACAAATTTGTAAAAAATTGAATACATCATGGGTGGGTTTAATATGCATAAACAGATCAAATCGCTGCCAAATCACCTGTCTCTGGACGAATCCAACCCAAAGGAACATGTACGTGCCCAAGAAAGACCAAGACCGGATGCTGGAGCTGAACAACAATTTTAAGCTTTTAAATTCATGATTTTTGACCAAAGAAAAGAACAAAATTACTACCCAGGTGGAAAATCTGTGTTGACTGACATGAGTTTATCTCTTCAACATTAAGGTCATAGTCCAGTGAAAAATAACACTTTTTCAAAATGATGCTGTACCATGAGCATACACGATTTTCTGTTAAACTTTTAAATATTCGCAGCAAGAGCAGGATGAAAACATTTCTCACTGGGATTTAAAACCAGAATCATAAACTTTCCTAACCATCTACACTATTACCAATATAAGCCATAGTCTGCGATGACATAATTTAGATGCACATTTTCTGAGATATTAATGAATTTGTGAGACCTTGGTCTGTTGGGTTGTGAATATAAGTTATGTTGCCACAAGTGCATCACTGCATTTTCTGATAGTACTGTCCTATACATTTTCTGCCATTTCAAAAATAACTATGATGCTATCATAATATTTTAACTCATTTTTTTTTCTTACGTCTGTATTTACCGTAACGACCAGACAAAAGGAAATGCCTCAAACCCTGTCAACTAAATTTCAAGACCCAAGTTCAGAAAAAAATAAGTCGAAACATTTAGTCATAGAAATTGTCTGCTTTGTGTCTGTGTCAGTTTTAAACCATTGTGCACCTGGCTGATGTGTCCAAAATGTTAACCCGATTCAAAAGATAAGCTAAAGGAAGACATGTATCAATGAATTAACTGGGATATTTGAAGATCTGCGAGTCTTTTTCATCTATAACCAGGTTGGTTCTTGTAATTACCCCCTCTGTTGACGGCCATATGCATAAGGTTTTTCAACTCAATATCCTATCAGGATAATCACAGCTTGATATCAATGCAAACAAACCTGAGTTGGACAGAGTTTTTCAGTCCCAAAATACAGTTTGAAATAGAGTAAATTCAAACTGTTTACCATACAAATGAATGCAGTAGTGGAGTGACCTTGGTTAACATTCCATGGGGTCTACTGGTATGTTGCTGTGTGTTATGGGAAGGGCTTAAATCACCCTCTGATATCCTATAAACCACTTCTGAAGCTTCAAGAGCTGTATGAATAAGGTATATCATCAAGAAAGGGCACTTATAAAATATAAAGGAGGACTTTGGATGGTTTGACAAGGAAAAAGACTGATTAGCCATATTTTCTGAATTGCATACTACAATGAATATTGATTCATTTTGAAAGGAGCATGGTCTTGCTAGTTCAACCATTTTTTCAAGCATTTTCTGATTCTGGTTTATAAAACTAATTTATAAAACAAAATATGAAATAAATGACTCCATAAAAATCAAAATGATTGGGCTGTTTTCATTGAAATTTTCATTTAGACCTTTTTATTGGTAATCTTTTTATGAAACCAAAATTCAAAACTTAGAATTGAACCATGCTCCTTTGTTGTAAACCTGTAATTATACATTTTAAACTGACTTAATAAAATAAATTATGTGTTTTACATCACTGCCTGCCAAAATTTTTCAAAATGTTGATATATTTTTATAATTTTCTCTTGTTTTTTCCATTACTCAACTTCTGAAACTGTTATAATTCATTAATAAACATATTCCAAACACTTTCTTCAAGCTAGGGGTAAAGCAATTTGGAAATAACAAAAATTAGGAGGGTCTTTCCAATTTTGGAATGTGTCAATAAAACTGTTGGTATATGGATTTTACATAAAATTAATAATATATTTTGGAAAAATAGTTAATAATAATTAAAATAATGACCTCTTTCACCAAATTTTTAATAAGTCTGAATGTAAAACACATAATTTAGTTTACTTGGCCTTATGTCCGCTGTGGACTAGTATGGTATGAGACTTGTGCGCATAGAGGTATTAACAGTAACATGTCTAAAAGTAGACCATATTTTCACACTGACTTTTTTAATCAACTAACTTAAAAATGCAAACATCCTGAGGCCTAGGTGCAAAGTAAACAATTCAACAAGCTGTGCTATCAAGCTACATAAGCTTATCAAGCATCCTGTGGTCAAACAGCAGTGGCTATAATTAAGCTTAATTGCCTAGGCTAGGCTCGCACAGGAAACGCTTGTTCCCCATGTGAACTTTGCAAATGTTGCAAAAAATAATTTGTGTAACACACGAAATGGTTTAATGAATATGTAAACCCCAGGGGCAACTCAAAAAAAAAAAAGTGGCATGTATGCTCGTCAGTAAAAAAACATTGAAAAAAGGTTGGATTTTGGCGTCGTCAACGTCTTTAGAAAAAGGGGTGCCCTTAAAGGGTAACTTTCGACATTAAGGGTCGTCTTTTAACGACATCTTCAACTTTAGGGTCATTTTTTCGCAAGCTATTCTAAAATTCCAAGAAATATAACAGAAAAGGCTTCCTATGTAATATATTCATGTGTTTTTATGGCAGAAAATGTTGCATACTCCATTGAGGGCTGTTAGTGTTACGCCATTTTGGGGTTAATTTTAGTGTAGGGCCAATTACGACGTTTAGGTTTCTTGAATATTTTACGCCATTACAGGTTTGAATTTGCTTTACATGATTATGACATTTAGGGTCCGATATTTATGTGCTCTGACAAGCATGCGTACCAGTTTTTTCTTCGAGCGCTTCAACACTGCTATTAACAAATGATCTAATTTACTCCTTTACTATCCCCAGAGTACATTTGTAATGGTCATACAAACTCATACCTCCCTATGGGGAATAATTAGTTCCACCAAATAATTCTGAGGTGTTCCCAACCAGTATCTCTCTTGCCAGGAGTATCAGTTTCAACCTAACCCAGACTCTGGACTGTGCTATGTGAACCAACTGTGAGAGAGTGGAAGCAACTACTTATCTGTACCAAATTATGTTCACACCATTTCACAATAATGAGTGAAGTAACTCATAGACTACCTTCTAGGCCTACAAAATAGGGAATAGGATATATCTGATATTTAAAAAAAATGTTTTTAAGTGTGAGGCCCTATACATTTTATAATATTTCAACCTACACTTCCTGTGCTGCACCCAGGATCCAGATCTGAGTGATATATGCCCCTATAACACAATTAAGATTCTCAAAGCTTCTGTTGGAATTTTGTAATTGCAATTTGTATATCTTGACTAGTGAAGATGATATGGGTCAGCCAACAAGCAAACAAACATATCGTAACCATGACAACCAAGTCTGCAGACAGACTAGATAGGAATTCATTTTAGGTGATGCATAAACTCTCTTGTTTCAACTTTAGAGCAGTCTTAATTTAGAATTTTAAGACATGTTTCACCATAACCAACAGTGTAAAGTTCACTTGTAGGTTGCAAATCAGATGTTAACCTAGGGGGAGGGATGGGAAGTATAATGTCTGTATGGTTCTCTTTTATAAGTTTGGGGTTAAAATGCTGATAAAAGGTAACCAACTGAACTTGGTAACACTAATAAATGATGTACAATTTATCAGCCATTTATGTTCATCAGAGCAGACATTGGAAGTTACTTAGGATAAGCCTAAAAAACAGGGATTACCAGTGAAAGCTGAATTCTGGAATGGTTCTATATAAAATGAAACTCAGATACCCACTTCAATATGACAGGAAAAGTGAGTTTACCCCAACTAAAAGGCTCTCTTGGGTCTACTTCTGTATGGCAAATTTCAGTGAACTTGAAAAGAAACATGCCAAATGTCTTGTTTCATGAAGAAAACTGTTATTTACATCTTGATAAAACCTGTGCATTGCTACGTCATAGGAGTCCCATAATCCATATGAAACATTGTCAAGGGACTCTTTACAACATCTTGAAATCAAATCAACCTTATCCCGTACTCTCTCACTGTATTTTGTGACGTCAAATGTTTTCAAATGAAATTTCCTTAGCACTTTAGTCAGAGACTTTCACATCTCTGCAATCTCCTGCATAATTAAAATAACCAAAGTACCAATTTGAACCATTCATATTGGTTTTCACTTTAATTGGTTATCATTATCTTCTGCTTATTCTGTTTTACTGCCAACAATCCCACAGGAATCAAGTGGTCATCAGTTTCAACTAGTTTATGTATTGCCTAAACAGACAAATTCTCATTTCGCTTGGAAGAGAAACATTCTCAGTAAGATAGTCTTGAGACTAAACCAGGAACTAAACATGGGACTTTTATAACCAGAAGAATTTTATTTCTGCAGATTGCATGGGTCCCTATTACTGTAAATGCCAATATTTCCGCGCTCAGTAATTTTCGCGCTCAGCCAATTTTTGACCATTTCGCGCGTTTTTATTTTCGCGCATATGAACATTGTCTGTGTATAGAATTCCATTTGAAACACATCCACAATAATTTTTGCGGTACATTTATTTTCGCGCTAATCTCATTTTGCGCAAAAAGCGTGAAAATAAATGTAGCGCGAAAAATACCACTTAAACAGTACCCCCCTGTCAAAAATATAGGCCTAATGGCCCAATGCCAACAGAAGCTTTCCTTAGCTTGTTGCCTGAGCTTTCTGGAGTGCCTTAGATTGATCCACTTGTTCCTACATCCGTTGTTTTTTGATCCATTGCTGTCTTGAATCAGCAACTTAGTACTAGTGTATGTAAAAGGGTCAATGACCTTGCTTGGAAACAATCCATCAAATTAAGATGAACGATTTCACTTATTCCCTGAAATATCACAGTGATCTCTCCAAGGACTGCAAATACTGGGTCCAGGGGAAACACCTGGCATATGAATTGAATGCTACAATCCAATAAATCTCAACCTACGCCTACTTATCTGGGGCAGTATGCAATCAAAACAAATGTCAACCTTTTTTTTGGGAGGGGGGGGGGATAAATGCCTTTAATGATTGTAAGTATGAGTTTTACAAGGGAACAGTAATCTTCCCAATAGTGTTGGGGCCTTGATGGGTATCAAGTCATCTCCCCCTCTAAACCACCGTCCTCAAATTCAAGTTGAGTGGATTTTACGAACAGCAGATGATTTTATATCACTCTTTTCATACCACTGATTTTGGTAGAAGCACCCCCTCTAGAGTCACACAACTATACTCCCTCCCTCATCCAAGCCTTTTGAAGAGGGAAAGTGGATCATTGACCACTGAATGACCCTAAAACAGAAAGGTGATATAATGGAAAGCCACGATTTATCATAAATATAATACTTTTGACTTATGAGATAAAATCAGAGCCTCCTTTCTGTCCAGGTGAAATCTTGAACAGTAGATCATATAACTGACCATCAAGTGACCCATAGAAAGAAATGGACAAACTATCAACAAAATGGGATGATTTACCATTATTGAAATTATTTGCAATATTGGAATGGGACCTCTGACCATCAAAGTGGGAATGAATTTTGCTTCTAAACAAACCTCTACCAACAGTGATGGAAAAAACACCTAGGAAACAGTCTTGGAACTGTAGTATTTGCGCAAAGTATATAGATGGCGAAAAGGGTGTTATCATAACAAGAGACTGGTATTTTGCACCTATTCTGTTTTCTCCCTTCATTGAGATAACAAACAAGCCTTTCACTATATCAATTAACTTCGTCTTTACATAATTTGTCACAGCTAGTTACAAGTGATAATTAATGCTTTGATCACCTTTAAATCAACCATTTTACAGTTACAACACCTTCAGAGACAGCCTATTCTCATTTGAAGCTGTGATTGTGGGCTGAAATAATTGGGTAACATGGGGTTAACCAGGTTTGTACAACTTATTGAACTCGAAAACACAATGTTGGTTTAGGGAGATTGCCACAGGCAATTTGAGAAGATAGACAGACAGAAAGGAGGAAATGGGACTTATAAAAAGTAGGACAACTTTAAAAGAAAATCAGTGCACTTGAACACCGCAGAATCCTCTTTGATCGGTAATTCTGTAATGTCTCAATTTACTTCTACACAAATACATTATCCCACACAACTTATTACGGGATAATGATATCCTACACAAAAGGGCCTAATGCATTTCATGTTTGACATGGATATTATAGGCCTATGCATCAAAATGTTGTTATACTCATTCATCCCCTCACGGTTTCCGTCCCGAATATTTTTCAAACTTGTCTTCTTTTTTTAAAAATTCTCAAAATAACATGTTGTTAAATATTATTTGGACGTCAAAACTTACTTCTACAGCAGGGATTCTCAACTAGCGGTGTGCACGTCAAATTTGGCGCTTTGACAAGTACTGATTGGCGTTTTGACACTCTCTAAAAACAAAGAAATACATTGTGAATACACAGAGAAATAGGCAAGTTTGCTTTCCCCTACAATTTTTTTTCATTTATGGCGCATTGTAAGGACTAGTTGAGAACCCCTGTTCTACAGCCTTTCAAACTGTGTAACAGTGGATGACCCAAAATCTCAAAACAAGAACATAAAAATAGGGAAAGTGATCTAAGATAGGTTTAGCCAGTCAGCAAATGAGGTAAGCCTACTTGATAAGCATATATTTTCCAATCTAGTTTTATACATCTGATGCATTTATCCATAAATGAACAAGTTTAGAGAAAAATATGCACAAAGATGCCCCTATTTTTGAACCAATTATACTGCTAAAAAACTTAAAGAACCCTTCTCTTTACTGATTAAAGTTGCAGATGATCTGGATAAGAAATAGGGCCTTGAACTGTGCAAAAGAAGATATCAGGACCTTCCCATCATGCCTTGCTTCCAATGGGCCTTTTTGTACAAGTTTTAATGAGAGGGTTTAGGGATGAAACATAGCACAATCAGCAGACCTCATCCCAATTTTGCATTTCAGACATGTTTCATTCCTAAACCCTCATCACAACCCATACAAAAAAATCCCATATTGGAAGTGAGGCATGATGGGAAGGTCCTGATGTCTTCTTTTGAACAGTGCCAATGACTTTATACCCATTTTAGGCTTTATTATAGGTTCTATAGAGATAAGAGAGTTGTTTTCCATTTATTCCAGCAAGCAGCCATCCAGACAGGCTGGCAGAACTGACAGCACCTCATCAACTTAGCATTCTTCACTTTAACTTCACATTCTTTCTGATGACATCAAAAAAGGTTTGTGTTACGGAGATGTCAAAGGTCAACCCGCGTCCCACTTAGTCATCATCAACCACCTGCTGCTGTGGGTTAACCGAAGATTTACTGAGAATGACTGAGAATTGTGAGTCGATTGGTGGCTGAATCCTAAAGTCCTTTACAAAATAATGAAATAAGCTTATCATTTTAGTTTTGATTACAACAATTTGAATCTAGAAGTAGAAAATACACAAGCAAGTTCTAAAGAAATAATACCACTTTTTTCTCAAATTGTAAACTTTAATTTGTTGAATTCTTCTACACACGCAATTAGGCCCTAGGTATTTTATCCTTTTTATCAGTTGTAAGATGACTACACAGAAGGCATACATACATTTTGTTCACATAATGCATGAATGCTTTAAATGGCATCTATCTATGCAACTTAATTTTCACAAATCTAACCAATCAGTGCGCTTTTCAGTTGCTTCTCCAGCTCCTGGGTACCTGCGGGGCAACATCAGGTACCTTGGCCAAATTCATTCCCTAAGCTGACAAATTCCCCTCCAATTTTTTGCTGCACAGGGCACCTTCAAGCACCGAATGCTTGACCACGAACTACCTGCAATACCACATTTCATAGGGCCTACTTTGATCAACACTAAGCGGGAATTAAGAGGCTTTACTTTCCTTCATCCGCAAGTAAACATAATACACTTCGTCTAATGATGCCAGAGTCGCACGTACAACGCGCGCTGCATCTTGGAGATGGGTTCATGTTTTCAAGACCAAATTTGAACAGCGCCCTCAAAAATCACTTTATGCTTATTAGCACAAAAACGACTGGATCGATTTGAATGTTTTTGCCACTGAGGGAAGTTTGCCAAATTACATGGAGCGATGATGTAAAATGTTTTCACGTTTTCTATGCGCGAAAACCTGTGGTACGGCCCCTTGGAACCCCCCTTGGTCACTTAAGTGTTAAAGAAATAAAGATAGGAAACAGGACTATTTGCACTCTAAAAATTCTGTCTTGCAAATCGTCTCAATTCTCAGTCAAGTATCTTTCCATTGGAGTACGTGTGGATCATACACAAATTGGCAAAGTTTCAATTTTATATAATACCAAAGCCTTTCTGGGGAATGCCCTAATCTTTAAATATATCCCATATCAATTGTTTTCCAATCATCCGCCATCTGCTATTTTAATCATAGATATGGATCGGGATATGGATCCAAGGCTTCTAGGAAGAGATCAGGGTTCAGTAGAATAGTTCAGGTGTACCTCGCAGGTTACAGGAAGTAAACAAAACCAAATTCATGGGACACCAAGGATCGCACAAATATTTTTATTATACACTTATCTAGGGTGTATGATACATCTTAATAAATTTCAAAACTAAAACAAGGCAATAGAATACAGGTTTCCGCAATGTATTTTTAGACCTGAAACGCCAATGTGGTTGCCAGCAAATCTAAACACAACTTGGGGATTCCCTCTGACAAATAAGAAACCTCAGCAAAATGTTGGCCAGGACTCAAGAAATGCAGCCTATGACCAGGTGAAACCTCCCTCACACCAGGTGTGCCAGCCCAGGTAGACTTGCCACATGTTGCACCATCAGATACTCAGACAGTGATACTTCATTTTGGAACACAGGAGGGTAAAGTGAAGTTGCACTCTAGCGAGTTGCAAGACAAATTGAAGTTAGTTGGTGTAAAGATTTGATTTAAAGATATATTGTTCTGATATTCTAAAATTTTTTTAATCTGCCATCACAGCCCAGGGGTGGGTGGGGACGGCACACTTTCCCTATATATCATCGGCGAGCAAACCTTTTCAGATTGCACCCTATCTCTACTATCTCTAACGCTAATTTGAAACCCTTATCATGGACATGTATTCAAAAAGGCTAACAATTTTCACTGACAAAACAAACACAAATGTTAACAAACAAAATATTGGGGTTTAAAAATTCCACTTTATTCTATAAAAAAGTTACCAAAACGTCATCCAAAATAGTAGAGCTCTAATAAACCCATTAACATCTATTGAGCTTTCGTGCCTTTAAAATTAATTTTTGTGTCTTTGAAATTCATACCCTAAATGCAGTCTAATGACTGCAACACTGCTGAAAAATATACAAATAAAAATATTATACAAATACGTCATGGTCTGAGGTGAATTAGTGAAATCTATCTTTTCCGAGGTACTGGCTATATGTGACTATTATCAATGTGCTATCCTGAAGTCTCAGGCCAAGGGATAGATATTGCACTTCTTTACCGATAGAACCTTGTCATATTTTTTACATCTCCCTGTGACTTTGGGGATGAGGTTATTGTACGGAAAGTAGTAGAACTGGGAAGTAGTTTGTGACCGGGTAATGGATGATTATGATTACTTCACAAATGTGTAATAAATGAAATTGCTATTTTGGCGCTGAGTGAAAAAAGTACTCTTGTCCCTCGTTGTCTCTTCCCTCTTTGATATTTCTGAAGGTTTTAATCAGATTTTTCTCAATATTTGACAGTCATTATTGAACATAAAGAGTGCAAATCACCTGAAGATAAAATTCTGACTTCTGTCCCATGCACCTATAACTCCACCTAAATTGATAAGATAGCTCAAATACATTGAACCAACTCAACTGACAACTCACCAGTGAACAACTCGCCTTTCTGACCGGGAATTTTTGACAATACCACCTCTTAATATACTACCACGATATACGTGATCTGAGATCTACGCATTTGAAATTACGTCACTAAAACTCCATGGGACAGCCTGACGTCACAGGAATACTACCACTTGGTGTCGTAAATACTGAAACTAAATTTGAGTCATTCATCAAAAATTGACCGCTACAGTTTGGCAGGGTTTGGGACTTCTCTGATGTCATGGGTTCTATAATTGAATCATTGATTTGAATTTGATATTCCAAAGTTTTATTGGGTTTGTAATCAAAATAGATGTTGCTTTTGAGGTATTTTGGTAATCAAATTGTGGTCTTGCCCCCAGTATGGCAACTTGGCATGTACTGATAGCATGGCATCACAATATTTAGGCAGTGACTTGGTTGAACCCACACATTTCAACCAAGCCTGCCTGTTTGTTCATCTTTTAATATTGGACAACCTTTATGTAGACAAACTTGTTTCTGTATGTTGCTACAAAGTGTGTATATTTTTGGATAATTCACAAAATTATCTAATAAAAAAGAAAATTAAAGTGAAACAAATGGGCCTATTATGATGAATATAACGTTTTTAATTCTGAACTTTTCTAATGACCTTTCATCAATTTTAATTACGTATGGAAAAGTGGTCTCTTCTACCTATGCTCAAAGTAACCCAATTATGTGTCCAAATTAGGTCTTTTTGACTTTCGCATGACATAAGAAAAAAAAATAAACATAATTTTTTATTTGTTTGCCTTCAATTCCAAACAACATAATATTTACAACCATTCTCCTGAAATTTGGTTCAATTCGTTATGAAGTTAGAACTCCCTCTAAAAATAATCCCCATTTTAACATGGGCGGTATATGATTTGCATTATTTTGGTCTGTACCAAGGGTGCAAGGAGGCCCTAATTTATATAAAACTATGAAAACGGCCGTATTTAACTACGGATTTGAACTCCAGACCTCTCGCAACTTGATCCAATTATGACTTTGTCAAACCACAGAGCATGTGCTACCATGGCAGCAATTTCGTGACCAAAATTAACTCCGGCCTATGTCGTATTTGGACGTTTCTTACACTTTTTTCCTTTCTTCATTGAATGTGAGATGACATTTGGACAGATGTATCTGAGCAATACATGAATCGTCATTAAGACATAAAAAATTTTACTGTTGCATGATGCCTTCACATTTTTCTCACGAGTATCATTGGTCTACTCTGCCCTGAAGGAAAATACTTAGCCTTTAATTCCATATATTCAATTCAATATAGTTGCTCGACTTGCTCTGCCAAAATTACGAGTTCGCATGTTTTTATTTCCACTGCAAATCATTAAATATGCATGCTTCAAAATTAATTCATTGGAAGCAACAAATAATATACCGTAACAGGATGTGCCAATATTCAAATTGGACACCTTACTTTTTGTAGCTATTTGGGGGCCTACTCATGGTAAAATTAAGAAGAACTTGAAAATTTCACAGGATTCTGATCAGTCTTTTTCAATGACTTTACATATGTAGGAAATTTTTAACAGAATACAAAACTATAGTTAGTCTGTGCAACCTTTGTCACAGTAATGCCATATAGATCTGTGATTATTGACTCTGTCTGTAGGCCTGTAATTTATTACTTTGTTTATTAAGATAAGACATCTCTTGATTGCCAATTGCCACAGTATCACCAAAAGTTGAAAATCTGACAAGTTTATGGACAGCACACAACACCATAAATGTTAGTGCACAAAAGGTAATAAATAATGTGCATTACCTTGCCAAGCTACATTGAAATCGCCCTTATTTGCTAATATGAAACCATCCACCACAAACATCCAGTAAAGTCAGCCCTTGGTCAATATCGTTTTATTGCAGATTCAAAAAAGAAAAAAAAATCTGCTTTAAAATGATTTGTGATCAGTTTCATACAACACCCAGAAGACGAGTTACATGATTCTTCAATGAAGAATTATGACTCCTCATGACATGTCAGGATACGTACAACGGAGAAATCCTAACTCTGTTTTGTTTTATATACATTTCCAATTTAGGCCAAGTAAATTAAATAATGTGTTTTACGTCCCCGCCCGCCCCAATTTTTCTAGATTTTGAAATATTTTTATTATTTTCCCTTGCTTGTTCCATAACTTAACTTCAGAAACTGTTACTGGAAATAGATACTACTACTTTAAAGTGTTTGATGATCATTAATAAACATATTCCAAGCACTTTCTTCAAGCTAGGGGTAAAGCAATTTGGAAGTAACAAAAATTTAGGAGGCCTCTCCAATTTCAGAAAGTGTCAATAAAGCCGCTGGTGTATAGATTTTACATAGAAATAAATAATAAACTTTGGAAAAATAATAAATAATAACGACCTCCCTCACCAAATTTTTAAAAAGCTCGGACGTAAAACACAAAATTTATTTTACTTGGCCTTAAATGTCTAGAAAATGTTGGTCTTCAAATATTTTGGAGTTGACCACATTCAGATACACCAAAAAGTTAATGTTAAAATAAGGCAATATCTAGTTATTTTTTCATTTCAAGACAACTCTGGACTAACAAAAAAAAGTTCCTGGCGACTATTCACACATGCTTTGACTTTGAAGTCAATCTGAATTTAACTCCACTTTAACCCTAGTCTTCCTGAGGCTCGACTTGAATGCCTGATTGGCTTCTTCTTGAATAATGTTGGGAAAAAACCAACCCTAACTTCATGTGAATTGGGCATGCTTCTTAATTTTTACAAAAAAAAAGAGCAACCGTACCTACTCTCTTTTATCCCTATATGCAGTTACATCAACAGGGGTGTGAGAGCCAGGTGATAAAAAAAGCTGAAAATAGTGACAAAATGCTCAAAACAGGCTGAAAATGAAAGAAAAAGCTGAAATTTTAACTCTTTTGAAGGCATAAAAATAGCTGAAATCAGCTAAAAAGCTGAACTCTCACACCCCTGCATCAATCAAACAGCCATTTTTAGGCCAAACTCAAGAAATCAAAGCTTGTTTATTCAGCCTCAAGGAAAGGCAGCTTTTCAACTCATCATCCTTAGTGCAGGGTCAAAGGTCAAAACAACATCCATCCTATCAATGACTGGCTTTACAATTGCTTTTAAATTCTCTAAGAGATTGGTAGGCTCCATTTTCTGATTTACTTGGGGTTGAATGATAATGCACAGAGAAAAGGTCCACAGCCCCTCTTTTCATTCAATTCTGCACAAACTATACATGGAACAGAAACAAACTAAATCATCTCCCAAATGTAACATACCGGTACATCTTTTGAGCTGAAAAACTCTGAATTTAGAAGTAATTTTACCTTTCAGGCCTAGAACAAGACTTGTTCCCTCAGACACAGCTGCCATTACCAATGAGGCTCCCGCGAGATGTCCGCAGAAGTATCAGTTTAATGAACTTTATAAACCTTTATCACAGTAAATTTTGTGCGGGTCTCTCTGTGGCAAAACATCCACAATTTTTATGAAGGCGCAGTTCAAATTTTCAACATAAAACAACTTGTAAAAATGAACGTTCAGTGTTTTGACAGGAAATAAAATTAAGGGGTTTGGGGTCATTATTTTGAAACGATTCGTCTAATCTTCCTGTGCCTGTATTTTGATTTGATGTTTATCAATGCACTTTTAATGTTCCTTTCATTTGAGAAAGCAAATTGTAAGCCAAACTACATCAAGGGGACAAGAAACTAGAGAACATTGCCCCCATGTTATAACCTTTGAACTTTGCGAAGATCTAGAACATCAAGCTGGTAAATGCACATTCAATTTTTTTTCATGATACAAAATGTATTCTTGAACCCCGTCTTGAACAAATATCCCGGGGTGTCTTTCTAGTAAGTGCAGTGATACAATTGGCCATGTTTTATTTTTTAAAGGGTTGTTTAAGATTTTCAAATTAATATAAACCAGCTTTAATATACCTATTTTATTATGTCATACTTAAAAAGGGGTTATGGGGACGTGCCGCAATTCGGGTAGCAAAATCAGGCTTTCTGGTATTCCAAACGGTGGTCCTATATTTCTTCGCAAAATGAGGTAATGTGATGGGTTTTCTTTTCAAAATTTTCAGAAATTTGCACCAAATGATGCAAATTTGGGAATTTCTTCTCAAAATGTGAGAATATTTTGCAAAAATAGAGCTAATTTGGACACAAAAATTCAAGAGATTTTTGATTAAATTTGGCTCAAAATTTAGAAGATTTGGTATATGGATGGGTCAATTTTAAAAAATCTTGAAAAAATTGGTATTTGGATGGGTGGCTTTCCAAATTTCCCAAAGGCACGTCCCTACCCAAACCAAATTTGAGTACCCCCCCACCGGGGTTGTCAAGCCAACATCTTTGATTATTTTGACTTCCCATTTTCCCTGCATGATTTCTGGGTGGTCGGGTCAACACTGTACCAGCACCATCTAAATTTCATCTCAATTTAAAAAAACCTTTTTGCATCTTAAGAAACTATTTCATAAATATAATTCACAATGAACTTTTTAAAAATCTATCTCACACTCAGCAAAATTCGGTGCCAATTTACAAACTTTTTAACCCAAAAAACCTCACTATAGTATGTTAACTCTTTCAGGTTTCAAAAGGGACTGAAAAATGGAAAATAGAATGCGACACTCAACATGGATATAGACAGTATATAATAATTAATAAAAAAAAATAAAAAAAAATATTTGAATCCCGTTTAGGCCTTCAAGTTATTTGAATGCGATTGAATGCGATATGGCAATAAATTGCGACCACCATCGCTAAAATTCCCTTTTAAACAGCATTGAACCAAGGCTGGCAAATTCTTGAATTCCAAAACATTTTCAAAAATAACTTTGGTGAAAAGAATCACAATCCATTAACTAATTCTTTACTAAAACTATTGTTCTATGCATTACGAAAGATTTGAACTATGCCACTGTTAGGGCCAAAACATAGTCGGCCTTCAAACAAAATTTTCGCTACTAAACATTTGGTCGTGATATCATTTTGACGATTAATTTCAAACAAAATAACTTAAACACGGAGTTGAGACCAAATAAAATTTTGCGCTAAATTATATAGGCTTAAATTGCCTCAAATGTTTGTTACCGGTTTAGGTTAATGCAACTCGATTGCCGGTTTCCCGTCACCCGCCGGGCCTATGTTATGAAATTACCCCCGCGTTTTATGAACCAGATTCAAGAAATCATTAGGGGGCCTATTTGCTAAAAATTGTCTTTTTCTCATATTTGGTTCAATGAATACATTGTTTGAGGTGCATAAAAATCATTATCTTTGTTAGATAGCAATTTCCATGGGGAAAACTTCAAATCAATGTCCAGTATCTACCAAAAAGTTTTTATTCTGAAATGACCACATAGAAAATAATGGGTTCAAATGTAAAATGGGAAGTAGGCCTAATGAATAATGAAAATGTTACCTCATTATGATCAGAAAAAAAATGTTACGGGAAACCGGGAATCGAGTTTCATTAGCCTTATACTTTAAATTTGATCGAAAAAATTTGGTGACGTCACGACCAAATGTTTGGTAGCAAAAATTTTGTTTGAAGGACAACTATGGTTTGACCCTTACTCCCCTCTGTCTCAGAACATAACAGGTCCAGTTACAACATATTGAATAGTAATGGTGCAACAAAGTACCCAAGCACATAATGTGACATATTGGACAGAATCCATACTACACATTATACACATAGCATAAGGCCAAAAAAAAAAAATTGTTTGGTTGCCCTCCAGAGCTTTTTTCAGAGAGAGTCGGTCGGTCGTTTTTTTTTTTTTTTTTTTTTTTTTTTTTTCAATACTCTTCCAATTACTGCTAGGTTGATCAGCCGCTCCAGCCTTCACAACTTCCCCCGCGACATCCAATTAAAAACAATCAAATACTTCTTGTAGAAATTTGGGACATCTTAAACATTTTGAGAGTTGAATATCGAAAAAAGCGAAAAATATAACAAGTTTTCGGTAAGTATAGCATATTTTTTTTGAAAAAAAAAAAAATTCTCATTAAAAAAGTTTGGGTCGGGCTGAAAAATAGGGTCGGTCGGTGGAGGGCAACCAAACAATTTTTTTTTTGGCCTAAGTAATGACTCGTCTCTGACACCATCTGACTCACTGCAACCAGATCCAGCCAAACTTAAAATAGAACTTGGACGCAACCGAACACCAAGCAGCAGACATCTACGTACTTTCGTACTCTCGTATACACCACCTATTGACATTCTAATAGTGCTAATAAAGAGTGCAACCCAAAACTGTTTATGGAGCCTAAACTACAGAAAGGATTGTCTTACACTGGTTGAGGTAGACCTCTGTTTTCATGTTTATAATGGTATCTTATTTATGCCAGGTTTTGCGGTTTATCTAAACAGTTGGAGGACCTGAGATAGATCAAGAATTGAGTTACAACTGTCAATCTAATAAGGCCTACTTACACAGCACTTCCAACAAATATCTCCTTATACACGAGCGTACCGTTGTTGATTCGTGATGAATCCACAGTTGATATTCAAATTAGCGCGCCAAGCACGGCACAGCGTTTACGCAGTAGCAGTACACATAAGTCGGCGCACTGCTCATCGCGCATGGGGCACTTTTAGTATGTGCAAACTCTGCATCCGATGCGTCGCTGTATTTTTATCACGCTCAGGTGGCTAAAGCCACCCTCACACGATAAAAATACGCAGACGCATGGATACATCGTTGTTGATTTGCGATGAACAACTCTGTGGCGTGTTTGAATACCTAATTGAAGTAATGGTTTTAGAATAAAGGTACTTGTTGAACAGTGCAGAAAGAAGGTCTGGACCAGACTGGAAAACACAGAATTGTTACCAAGGCAATAAGTTTTAATAAATTGAAGGTCCTGTGTTCAGATCCCTGTTACTGTAAATTTAAGACTACATAAATTATCTTTGACAAAGAGCTGTTCAGCTATTAAATTCTATCATTTAATCCTGTATGCAATTTGGAACTTTAGGTGATTCTGCCATTCTATATTCATTTCAGAACTCTCCTGATAATATTTAGGCCAATAAATACTTCGATCAGCCTACACTTTAGCAAGATATCGACAGCAAGTTAGACAAGAAAATAACTGCAAAATGTGGCCATTCTTCTTATGTTTCAAGTCATATGGTTTCAACATTTAACCTTAAAAAATTGACTTCAAACCTAAATATTAAACAGTTTTAATAGCTCTCTATTTCAATTGCAAAATACCATCCCAGGTAAATTATAAGTCTATATTTTAGAGATGATTGCTTCCAATAACACTATCTATTACAAACCTAATAAGAGGATTGGCAGTGTGAATTTTGATTCCAACAAAGTTTTCTTCTAGTTTTGTTTTTATTGCCTTCAGGCTAGATGGGCATCAAGCTGATGGACAAACCCATCTTCAAGGTCAAGGGTCGTTCCTAATAAGGGCAAGTAGCTGGCTGGAATTTTGTAGTATGGCTGCACTTTTTACTTGTCCATATAACCAGGTCTATGTTTCAGACAATACTGTAAAAGTATGTTATGTCATTGTCCGCCGTTGTTGCCGTAGTCGTCATCGTCATCATCATCATCATCATCATCATAATAACCTGCGTAATAGCGCGATCCAATCTAATAAGATTATTTCTACTTAAATTACGCAAACAACTGTACGGTCATAATCAGGTACGGTAACAATGACTTTTTATATTAAATGATCCGCGTATGTGATGTCATTAGCGTTGAATGCGTTTTCTCATAAAACGCCAATCAAGCCCGTGAATGCACCACACACGCGTTTATCATTACGTGATGATCGTCATGCCTGGACTGGTCAAAATTCTCTTAAAGGGATAAGAAGACCTTTAAGTAAGAAATAAGCTATAAAGTATTTCTTTATAAAATCACGCATAAAAGGCATTGAAAATGTTGAAAATGGTTATTAATG
>JXSR01S021646.1:17156-32453 GCA_000969725.1 Ophiothrix spiculata | reverse complement strand
ATAACCAGGTCTATGTTTCAGACAATACTGTAAAAGTATGTTATGTCATTGTCCGCCGTTGTTGCCGTAGTCGTCATCGTCATCATCATCATCATAATCATAATAACCTGCGTAATAGCGCGATCCAATCTAATAAGATTATTTCTACTAAAATTACGCAAACAACTGTACGGTCATAATCAGGTACGGTAACAATGACTTCTTATATTAAATGATCCGCGTATGTGATGTCATTAGCGTTGAATGCGTTTTCTCATAAAACGCCAATCAAGCCCGTGAATGCACCACACACGCATTTATCATTACGTGATGATCGTCATGCCTGGACTGGTCGAAATTCTCTTAAAGGGATAAGAAGACCTTTAAGTAAGAAATAAGCTATAAAGTATTTCTTTATAAAATCACGCATAAAAGGCATTGAAAATGTCGAAAATGGTTATTAATGACAATAATAACTTTGCACCATCTTTTCATTTGGTCATTGTTTAAAATTGGAGGTGTTTGCTTTTGGTCGAGGTACTTTTCTGAGGGAGCGTAGAAAAGTACCTTTTTTAGTCGAGGTACTTTTCTACGCTCCCTCAGAAAAGTACCTCGGCCAAAAGCAAACACCTTAAATTTTAAACAATGAACTCAAAAAAGATGGTGCGCAGTTTTTATTGTCTAATCAATATCATCATCAGTATAAAATAATGTAAGTTTCTATTTATAACAAATTGAAGGACTCCCTTCTTCAACTCAGACAATACACAATATGTTGACGATTCAACACAGGCAGGACTTCAGATCTTGCACTTGTAGTTACTGAGTGTACTAAATAATCGCAAATAGAATATAGTGCTTTCATAAATTGCAACGTCCTGTGTCCGTCTATTGTCATGGCGACATGAACAACATTGTCTAACCAGGTTTAAAGTGCAAAACCAATATCATATTTAGGCTTATCTGAGTAATAAATCCTTCAGTGATGTCTGCATGGTGTTAATTTGAGATTAACTTTGAACTGTTTAGGCAAATTAGAAATAAAATATTCATAATGATAAAGATACACGACTTCATCAAAATGCTACATCATGTACCAAACTGACAATATGTACATAGGGCCTATAGCTCCTTTTAATAGCATATTCAAATTTACAAGAGTTACTGATGATGATCAAAGTAAAAGTAGGGTGCTTTAAGGGACTTACTGTAGCATTAGCAAAACAGTTATTCATTTGGGAAAAACATTTTTGAGGAAAATACAAACCCTTCATTTTGTTGACTGTCAGTGTCATTGATGGTTAGATGCTCAACTTGATGAGTGTTGAAACTAAAGAAATTATAAAGCAGAAACAGTGCTCACCGCCATTTTAAATTGACCGCCATGTAAATCTTGTAGGAAGTGGCCATCTTGGGTTGTTGCTCACAGAGGGTGAGTTATTGTACCTCCAGCATTTTACGGCACCACATGAGAGTTTTTCCATGGATTAGCAGGAAAATTTGTGTGATTTGATCAGAGCAATTGACGCTGCGCTTGAAAATGCAGACACGGTTTAATTTACGCAAGTACACGCTGTATGCATCAAGTTAAGATTTCCATGATCTGCCTAGATATTGGATCAATCTCTAAACATACCCCGTCGTACAATAACTCTGCTCCATGAGCAACAACAAAATGGCGGTGAGCACCGCTTCTCCATTTTAAGTTCTTTGGTTGAAACTGAATCTTTTCTCAAGAATGAAAATAAGATTGATATATATTCTGGTGCAAGTT
Source organism: Ophiothrix spiculata (assembly GCA_000969725.1). Lineage (NCBI taxonomy): Eukaryota > Metazoa > Echinodermata > Ophiuroidea > Amphilepidida > Ophiotrichidae > Ophiothrix > Ophiothrix spiculata. The sequence continues at coordinate 30,700 of JXSR01S021646.1, read as the reverse complement.
TACTGTTATCACTACAACACAAAATTGACTGAATTGAACATTATGCAATGAAGATAATGAGCTACTTCATATAGAATGCAATAGAAAATGGTGTCAGTATTTCACTGAAAAAATGACAAGTAGTATGAATACTCCTCACCTAGCACCTGTGGACAAATTGACAAAGAAGATAAGACATCTTCACAAACTCCAATTTCCATGCTCATCCCTCAAGGTCATAGTTCATTCCTTCAGAATGTGTTAAACCAAGCCAGGTCTTTGGTATGAATTACCAGGCATTACAATTTGAATCCTGTACTACAGGCTATGTGCCATCTGACAATTCATGCCACGTTCAATTCAGACTATTTAATTGTCAGATTTAAGAACTTGCACCACTAGGGATGAGCAGGGAAGGGAGACAGTAAACATAGTTTCTGTATGATATAATGCATTCTTCAAATATTGGCAGCTAGTCCTGTTTTGTTCCATAAAATGCGGATTGAAAAAGAATACTAAAATCTGGAGCCATGCATGCTGTAGAAAACACCTGTGGCATGGTACAGAAATAAGGTTGATGTTAGACATAAAAGTTGAAATTATTTTAACTTACCAATACTACCATCTATTTAAAAGAATGACATCTAACCAATTTGCAGGGGAGATACAAGACTCGCCACCATTTTTATCCAAGCATAGAGACAAAATTAGGGGTATTCGGATTTGCCAATGATGGATTGCATCTTGTCATAATGCGCGAATATTGAAAACACGCACACACACGTTGCAAGTTGGTGTATCATTCGAGTAAAGTATTATTTACATGGTTGGTCTCTACATGAAACCAGATCTTGGTGTGGACCCGAATACCCCCGATTTGAGCTCCATGGCTGACGACGCCATTAAGTGGACCAGTATACAAAGTCAGGTATCTTCTCTGTAAATCTACGAAAAAAGCTTTAATGAAACCTTGATCATTGTAAATCAATGCAATCCAATTTCTTTTCAAACAATAATATAACACCGAATGTGGATGCTTTTTTGTGTCAAGCAATACTTAATAACCAAACATTTGATGAAATATCATAAATTTTGAATCAAAGCATTCAAGTGATTTGCAAATTGACTGGCCATCCTTATAATTCTTACCCGCATTCCTTTCTCTCCTTTGCAGCCGCATTCCCGACACGACCTGTCACATTCTGGATCTACTCCTTCGTAAAGAGGTCCTTGTGATCGCTGTAAGAAAGCAGACAACAGAAAAAAGAATATAATCACTACCGGTCAACGTTGGCGCTAGAAAATAATTTAAGGGGTCCACTGGACCCTTTAAACATCCCAATTTTCAAATTTAAGGGGTCCGATGGAATTTCAAGGGGTCCAACGGACCCTTTAACCCCTATTTTTTTTCAAATTTAAGGGGTCCAATTTGAATTTTAAGGGTTTTAGAAGATTTTTTACCATCCTGCTTTTTTATTTATTATAATTTAACAAATTTAAAAGGAGTCCAAAGTGCTTCAGAATGTACCATTTTGCAGTCAATTTTATTGCGTCCAATTGGACCCTTTACACTTCAGCTTTTTCCAAATCAAAGGGTTTTTTTCATAAAAACCGCGTCAAAAACGCGATCTAGCGCGAACGTTGCTACCGGTATCAATGTAGGCCTATAAGCTACATTTCAGATCACTCATAATAATCATAAGCATCTTCAAACCAGAGGTGCAGGCAGTGGGGGGGGGGGGGGGGGGGAAATAAAATGAGATTTGTGAGATTTAGTGAATGATTGCATGATACATGAAGATGCTCAGTAGAGAAGCTGGAGTGCAGGACTGCAATTTATGAGCACAGCTGCACAATGGAATCTCTCTCTAACACACAATTTGTACACCAAAAACCCAAATTACATAATTTTAAGGGGCGCACCATTTGATTCTCAGGGGGGGGGGGGAAGTTTTTTTGACTTCGCCGCAAAAAAAAATCTTGACCCAAAATGAAGAAAAAAACTTAGCCGCAAAAAATATCTTGACCCAAAATGAAGAAGAAAAAAAAACTTTACCCAACTACTTCAAGTTAAGGAAAAACATTAAAAAAAAAAGACTCGACCCCAACATCCATGCCCCCCAGAATATCAAATGGTGTGCATCTAACTGACTCATAAGTGATGGATAACGCAAATTAACATGTGATCTCACAGATTTTGTAATAGGTTGGAACCACTGCGTTTTGGTTAAAAGAAGCGCACATCATGCACTTCTGAACTGATTAGCTGTCATCAAGATAATAGGTCCCCAGACTTGCACTGTTCCTTTCCTGTTTCAAACCCTATGACATAATCATCACCATTATAATACTTCAGCAGGTTCATGATAACAATGGGTAGGTGGTTAATGATAGTTGGGAGAAGTAATCATTTCTATTGATAGCCTTTTTCTCGCTAATTGTGACCTGATAACATGGTCAAATTATCAGACAAGAAATGGTAGACAGGTATGCATTTCCTATATTTTGATAAACTTTTAAATAATAAGATTTATTAGGCCAAGTAACAAAAATAACTTTGTCCCCGCACTCACCAATTTTTCAGAAATTCCAAAACTTTGTGTTATTTTCTTTCCTTTGCTTCATTATTTAAAGGGACTAGCCTATATTATTCACAGAATCAAAAACTTATGGAAATGCTCTAAATAAAGCTTATAAGTATAGGCCTATAGTAAAATCCAAAAAAGTGCAAAAATTTACACATAATGGCTCAAAATTAATTTGCAATATATCATTCTTTGATGGTGGTTTGGCTATCCTGTGTTTCCTAAATCCTAAATTTGAACCTCATATGGATTTACCAGATAAAAGATCAAACAAAGCTTCAGAGATAATTTAATACATACATTGGCGTAGCCAGGGGGTGCGCGCACCCCGGGGGTCTACAACAAATAAAAATGGAATATAAGAAAAAAAAAAGAAATAAAACAAAGAAAAAAAAGGGCGCAGTACAAGTCCTAGTTACTGCTAATAATACATTTGGTGACCCATCTGATAATTGCAGTTGCCCCTAGTGGCCCCCTAGACCCGTCGCCCTTTTGGACTAGGATTTATTGCGCACCCTGGGGGTACGCAATCCTGGCTACGCACCCGACATAAGAGAAACAAAATCATCAAAAATAATTTATTTGGCCATCACAGGTTATGTATATAAACAAGATCTTGTTAAGTTTTCATACTTGAAAACACTGTTTTCACACCACTTTTTTGTGCTGGCATAAAAACTAAAATTAGGTAAAGAATTGCAATTTTCTCCAATATTCCTCAAAATCATGGAAAACTACTTAGGTTATATAGGGCCTATACATGTTCTATCGATTCAAGTTAAAAACATGTACCGGTAGCTAAAACTTAGTGGGAAGAATCTAGGCCAGTCCCTTTAATATCAAGAGAGGTTAAGATGTAAAAAGCCAATACAAGTGTTTGGGTATCATTCATAAACCTACTAAATATAATTTCTCCATCTTGGGGATAGTACAAATGTAGGTGTAGAGAAATGAGGAAATATTAAATATTGGCCTCTTCGTAATATGGCAAACATATCTGCTGAAAATTAGCCCAAGAAGAATAGAAAATTGCTGAAAAATAAAAAATATTACGGACCTTTCTCACCAACTTTCTTAAAAAAGTCCAGATGATCAACTGGTAATTTTTGTTACTTGGCCTAATAAAGGTGAAGGTTCCAATCACATTCTCATCTCACCCTCTGAGCTCAACCGGAAGTAGTAGGCTACGATTATGAGTTAAGGTGGTATTAAAGGCAAAATGAAGTTGCTCTGACTGAGATAAAAATAGGCTTGTTGCAGAGAGCTAAGCAAAAAAATCATAATTCCAAAATTTGAGCCAAATCGGACAAACGGATTTTGAGATATTGTTGTTTAAATTTTCTTTGTATTCTATTGTTTTTGCCAATATATTGATGAAGTTAATGAGGAAAACTGGCAAAATGTGCTCATTAATATTAATTTTTGCCAATATTTTTCCAATATTTTATGAATAAACCTTCATACTACTTTTACCTTTAATAATTTTAACTTGAAACTTTGCCAATGTGTTTCTATGACCTAAAACTTTAATGTATGATTTACCCGCCCATCTAATTTGCATATTTGCATAATTAATTAGCTTTTTGTATAATGCTCATTAACTATGCCAAATATGCAAATTAGATGGGGGGTAAATCATATGTTAATATTTTAGGCCAAAGAAACACATTGGCAAAGTTTCAAGTTAAAATTATGTAAAATAAAAATAGTATGAAGGTTTATTCATAAGATATTGGTAAAATATTGGCAAATATGAATATTAATGAGCACATATAGCCAATGTTGCTCATTAACGTTATCAATATATTGGCAAAAATGATAGAAAACAAAGAAATTAAAATCGAGCATATCTTGGCAACCGTATGTCCGATTTCCTTCAAACAAACACCATTTTGATCAGTGTTTTAAGCTTTACTGGTTCAATGTAATCAAGTGCCTCTAAATGCAGTTTCTAATTTCCAGAAACATCCTTTCGATCCACCTTAATAACAAGATGCTTATTCTGCACTCAAAAATTTTTAAGGGTACATGTAGAGCCCCAAAGAAAGAAGCAGACTGATTCAATTTTAAAACAGATAGCAAGGTACAATTGACTTTTGTGGAATTTTGTTGGCAAACAGCTAGTATATAGGCCTATCCCTAATTGCATTCTAGGTGAACTTTAAATCCATACAAGTGCATTGACATGATTGTGTACTACAATCATGTTGTATTTTGCCTTCATTACCAATGTTTTGAATAGGGATGTAGCTACATAAATGAGGAAAATCACTGAAAAATGCAAAAAAAATCATCTGAAAATGAATGTTCCAGATGTTTTCCCAAGAATATACCTAAACACCAGGATGAAATCAGTGTTAGAGAAAATTTTGCTTCCTGTTTGAAAATCACAATTGCATTAGTGTCCCCAAGCTAAGGTTGGGTTTGGGTCTATTTGACCAAAGTTGAAGAGGTGCTTGATAGTGCCAAAATCCCTAGCTTAGGTTGGAAATTGGCTGAATGGGCAAGAAAACTTAGCATCTTTCTCCTACATTTTCACATACCTCTTGCACCAATTTCCCTGGCTCCTGCACCAATGGCGCGCCATACAGGATAGTCCGATCCTAGGACCTTGATTTTTTCTGGGTTAATTACTATCCACAATATCCACTATCACATACCACTTTACTAGAAAGCCCGAGTTCTACATAGCAGACTGATTGCCCCTACCCTTTCGGGGTAGGTAGTAAAGTGACTTTCTAGATCACTGGACTTGGTAGTTATATCCCTCATGTTGGTTTGTGTCACCCGAAAAAATAAGGGTTCTATTAATCAAACTAATACAGGGAACATATGATCTTCTTGTAATATTAAATGCCATTATCTATTGAATATTTATTATAATTGGCATTTCTAGGGATATATTTGTCAATTTTAGTTAAAATATGCTATTTTGTCGAACATATTTTGTTGGCCAGATGTGTTTGTTACACTCACACAGCTCCAAAAGCACTTTCCCTGTGAAATGTTTTGCCTAAAGTGGTTAATAAATTGTTTTAAAACTATAATGAAAATATAGCATTTTGTCGGCCATCTTGAATTTCAGAGAATGCCCACAGGGGATTTCCGGGGACTTTTTATCAGTGATTCTACACATATTTCTGCACCTATCCTGAAAAAAATCAGCTTGTTATCAAAAATGTCCAGGTTAAAACTAATACTCTTGGTCTAAATACACTGCTGATTACTTCATGTCCATTCATATCATATTTTTCCGATTTGAAGACTTTCTCAGTGAATATTTCAATTTGTATGTTTTTGTATGAAAAATCGCGGGGGTGGGGGCACTCAAATATAATGTTGCAGGCATAGCGTGACCAAGAAAAAGGCGAATTAGGGTTGTTTTTATGACTGAAGGGTGTATCAGGTGACACCGTTTAGGGTATCAAAAACAGCAATTTTGGGGCAATTTTCAAGAAATAGGGTCTTTTTTCAAACTGTAGTGTAAAACAGTATCGATAAAATCCTGATTTATGGTGTGATTATGGGAAAAAGGGAATATTTTGGCTTAAAGGGGCATTGGACAACATTTTGAAATTTTGTTTGTGGCTGATTTACATTTCCTTAGTTAGAAATTACCAGATTTGAATTTTATTTTATTTGCTGATTTTGGGTATGAGGCTATTCAACATATTTATTGATGTTATACAATGAGAAAGAGCCAAAGATTTGTTTGTAAAACATTCCTTTCACATTATAGATTGCAGAAATTTTCATGAGATCTCCTGAAAAGGCCAATTCTAGAAATTCAACTATAGAGGGCAGTATTTATCATTGTCGACAACGATAATTAATAATAAGAGAATATCTAAATTTTTTGGTATATAGGGTTTGAATTTGACAATGAAAATTTGCATGCTGTCATTATTACCGCTAATACTTCAAATGGTGCAAAAATCTCAAAATGTTTAGGGAAAAGTTTGGGGATGATGCTGAACTTGTCCAATGCCCCTTTAAGAACCCTACACCCTTTAGGGAGTGTTTTGAAAAACTGTGGTAATGCTATGCCTGCAACATTATACTTGAGTGCCCCCCCCCCCCCCCCCCGGGGGGGGGGGAATCCTCAAATAAGAGTTCGAAAAAAAATTATAAAGCTAAATTTTGACGGTCGGTCGGATGAGGACAAACAAAACAATTTTTTTTGGCCTCATGTATGTGTCAAGTCAAGGTTACAACATTAATGTTCAGTATGTCTCCCCGCACCTCATCAGGAAGTCATTGATCTACCACAAAAACCATTAGTCTCTAACAGGTTCATGGAACTATGTCAAATTTTGTGGGGGTGGTGGTACCAAAGTATGTGACAGGGAGAGTCGACTATCAATGTGGTATAATTTGTTTGAACCTTTCAAAATCAAAAGTGTTGACTATAGGGAGGAACATGTCACGCTGCCACTGTTTGTGAGATTCCAAAAGAATCACAGTTCATGCAATCATCTCTCAAGTGGACAAAACTCAAAACAGTCACATGTGGAGGACCAGTCACTGAAGGACAGCACAAAAGTAAATTGCACTGTCTTCAGTGGCATAACTAGACTTTTTGAAATGAGGGGGCGAGACAGGGCAGACATGTTTCCAGGGTGGGGAACAAGAACAAAGCAAAAATAGGAGTTCTCCATAGGCCCATGTACAAAGTCAAATTTCATTTGGGGGCGAAAGGGGGGGGGGAGGAACGAGGGTTTCCTCAGGGACACCCCTGCCCCCCTCTGGTTACGTTACGCCACTGACTGTCTGGCTTCTACATGTAGTTTCCCAACTTAACCTGTTCTAAGTCAAGTCATGCTTACAATGCACCCAAAAGAGCCAAAATATAGGGAAGGGGGAATTGGACTAACCTCTTAAAATGGCGAGGAGGCAGCGGTGTTATTAAGTCAAAAATGTTCTCAAAAATTCAAAAACCTTGTTCCTAAATTAAAGGAATTTTTGCCTGAAATTCATCTAGTTTCTGTAATATGAGTACAATTAGCCCGGGGTGGGGGCAATCAAATATGAAATGGATATGGGTCATGTAATGGCCGCGCTCCCACAGGCTGGGGCATTCAGTGCAAGCACAGGCTAAAAAATGAGGGGTCATTGGTTAAGAGCATGATTTTGGGCATTCGGCGAGACAAAAATATGAGGGCTCATTGGTCAACAATTAGGGATCAGCATAATTTTTTAGCATTCGGTGAGCAAAATAATAGGTATTCAGTGAGCAAAATTTGGCTTTCAGTGAGAGAAATATAAAAAGGTCTTTGGGTGAGAGCACATGCAATTGTAAAAACCAAATAGGGGTCATGGGTGCCAGCGACGCTGAAGAGGGGGTCTTTTGAGCCTTACATACACATCGCCTCCAGAATGGGACTGTCCCCCCCCCCCCTCAGGACAATCAGGTCGAGGCCTACATTGAAAAAATAAAATTTGACCCCCAAAACTCCTTTTTTTATGGGCGAAACTACATTTGAACAACGCCTTTGAATTTGCTTGAAAAACTCAAGAAATAAAAACAACTCAATCAATTTGATTTTTTTTGGTGCTGAAAATCTCATAGCCGAGTTGGACAATACAACAGAGATGAAGCTAGGGGACAAAGGGGGCATGTACCCTTGGTGCCACAGGTCTAACATTGAAATAAAAATAAAACTGACAATATGATAAATAATAAGAAATTTAGGATATGGCTCATCAGGCTTAGGCTTATATATTTTGCCCATATAAGGGGCCTATAATATAGGCCTATCTCAAAAAGACGATACAAGAAGTCAAGATGGTTTACACTGTAACACTAACAGGCTGTGAAGCTGAATTTTAAAAAGAAGGTGGCCAAAATGCAGCATGAATTAAATATTGTCCAAATAAGTTGTGATAGAATTGTAGGCCTAGAATGATATCTAGCCAAGATTGAATAGGATTGAAACAGTCTGGAGTTGAGAATGGTTTGCTAAGTGTCATAACCCTAATTTGATACTTTGGGTGAAACATACCAGGCATATTTTATCCATGAAGTAGTGTCAGTAACATTATCACTGTCAATTCAAGTATTTAGATTGGCATTGTTTAGGCTCTACCATAAATGAAATCTTCCGTTGAGCCTAATATCAGGGTCATAGCAAACCGGACTTTTTTTTATATGGATGGCTTTCAAAATTGATCTTGGTCTAGTCTAATATAGGGCCTATAGAAAGATTAATTCAATTACAAAATGTTACAAATGAAAAGTTTCCTTTTCACAAATTGCTCATGTATCACAGGAACTTCTTTCAAGTTTAATAACAGATTACCTGGAATAGGTCTAAATTTTAACCTGACATGTAGGGTCTGTTGGCACCAACTCAGAATGGCTTGGTACAAATTTCTTAGTTCAAGGAGACATGCAGAGAAGGCAACCAAATTATGTGTTTTGCGGTTTATTTGTGGGCTAAATTTTAAACTATCTGTACTACAGAGAGCACAAAAATAACCAATGCTCCATTTATCACCTCGGTGTCAGCAAGAAACTCAAGATCTTGGTGCAAATCTTGTAGATTTGTGGTGTCCGTGTTTATTGCTATCACTGATCTGTCACGATTCCCTATCATAATAATAATACAGCCTGTAGGTTTTGGTTAGCTTGTTACAGGCAATACAGGAAAAACTTCAAGGCTTTGAAAATGAACCAAGATTCTATTGCAACATTGGTGTTATCAGGGTGTCTGTTGTCTCATTATGTCGCTAAGACAACAATAGGTCTAGAACATTTGAAGCTCACAATGACAAAAGTTTAGCAACCTTGTCATTTCGGAAGTGCACTGTACAGAATTCAAATAAAATCAACAAGGTCCAATTTGGAAATTAGCTTGATGACAAAGTTACTGTGCAGTCTAAACATTCGAGAATTGAGACAAAAAATTCATGGGAAATGATCACAACATAACATTTGTCATTTAGTCACATGGGCTATGATGAAAAGATGAAGTGATTTTTGGTGGACACTGTGAATCTTGTTGGTACCACCACAACTCAGCAGTCACACAATTACACACCTCCCGTTTTCCGATTCCTGATTTGCTCCTACACCCTGAAGACATCCTCATGATGAGTCTAGACATTGAGATCGCAATCAGCAGATGATTTCCAACACAAGGTCTTTCTTTCTTTTTTCAAATGATTTATTTATAATTATAGTCCACCAAACTTAAACCTGAAAGTATTGATCATATAATTGGTAGAATTGGGTTAAAATTAAACAATCTGTTGATTTCTCTCCACAAGCTTTCCTCTGCACATCTAGGTGTCAGAAGTGGGATCGGTTCCAAAATATTGGGGGGAGGGGGTTGCAACCCTCCCCCCCCCCCCTTCGGAGTTAGTGTTACAAAAATAGCTCCGGAGGACGAGGGTTAAACACAAAATTGGATTTTAATAATAAATAATGATAATAAATTGACTGAAAATTGTTGAAATTGTGCCTCATTTCACTTCACTTGATCATGAGTGTCACATCATCATGATTCAACAATAAACCTGCTCAGTTAAAATGGTGTCAGAAGTGGGATAGTTTTAAACATTGTGACATTTCAGTTTCTTGCCAGTGACTACTTACCTGTGAACTAGTTGAATGGATTACAGCTAAGAATAATACTAGTAATGTCAACCTGGAAAGAATCAGAGAAATTAGGAACTATTACCAAAAATCCAAATCCAATGGCTTGGGAAATTATTAAATAAAATCATGGTCCACTTTTCGCCCTCAAGGTCACCGCTATCATCATATTTAGTTTTTGAGCTAAATGGTATATATGATAAATCATAAATAAAAAATAAATAAATAAAACAAGCTTGCATTTCTTAAAAATGTCAGAAAGTGTTTCATGTAAAACAAATGGAATTGTGAATTGAATAAGAAAACATAAATTTGAAAGTCAATGCCCCAACAAAAAAATGAAAACAAAACAAAACATAAGAGTGAATGCATAGAAACGATGGAAAATAAGAAAAGAAAAGACAAAAGGGATAAGTAAATAAATAAATAATAAAAAATAAAAAAAACCCTTTTCCCCAAGTCCTAAGTTTAGGGTAGAGATGGTAGAGACTGCACTGATTTCGATGCAATGAGTTTTGGGTGTTTTCTGCAGAGTTGCCATGTCCCACATCGACAATTTGACATTTCTGAGATGATCCCTGCCTCTGATAAAAACTTGTCGAGTTGTGCACAACTACTTCAAACACCGATTTGTAACTGGAAAATCGTTTAAAAACTTAACTAGGTCGGCTAATTGTTTGGTACAAGTTTGAACTTTCTTTTTCTTGCACTGAAATTCGTTGATTTAGCGAGTATGACGATTTTCAAAGCTTTTACATAGGCGAGAGTTCGTGCATTCCAAAGCAATAGACTCTGGTCGTACATAAAACACTACACAACTCGTCGTGAACATTCAAAATGTAAGCTTACAAAATCAGATTTGACCGGGAAAATTTAGTTACCCAACATATGTAAAATAATGTACTTACCATCTCCCCATATTTATACTATGTAACTTGTGCGCTGCTTTAAAACGGCAAATATTTTGTTCCATATTTCTTCCCCAGTCGAGTCTCATTCACTCGCCGGTATGGTACACTGCTCCACAGGCAAAACAACGAATCCTACCTAGACATTTGAATCAAATATTCCTCGGCTAAATTTACAGTTTCTAGTAATTCCACAGCCTGATGTAGGCTGCTCCTGGATCAACAAACAACTTCTGGTCGATTTTCTTGCTTTTTCCAGTAAATTTCGTGGAGAAAATTGGGGAAATAGTGTACAGGGCTGCTAAATTCAGCCACAGGATCGACCAGATCTTTACGATTTGGTGACTTGCTGTAAGACACCGTGCACCCGAGGAAAGTGCTCTTAGAAAAAGTAGGCGGAGCCTCGTAAGGAGAATTAGAAATGATCAGTTGAAACTTTTTCCAAAGTTTCTCACGTCATAAAGCTATTAGGTTTTGCACATATTTTGAACATGATCATATGAACATTAATAAATTATAGGATGGGGTTATTAGTAAGATTATATGTGGTGCATATTACATTATATAGAAAGTATTATTTCGATTTCCAAAAATAATATATTTCAACATAATTATCTATTCAAATGATGAGCAAAAAATATCAAAGAATTTTGGAAAATGTTTAAAACAACCCTTTTACAAAATGTTTTAGAAAAGTACACTTCAAATTGGTTAAATTTCGACTAAAAATGTAAGTGCTGATGAATACTTTATAATTATAAAATCTTATTTTCAGAAGTAAATTAACTTTAATTATGGTTATTAAATCCAAATGAGTAAAATGGAAAGAAAGAAAGATAACTTAAATGAAAAAAAACTCTACTTTTTCTGTTTTACCAAAAATATGAGGCATAGCCCGGGGGCATAGGTCTATGGAATAAATAAGTTTATAGTTAAATGGGAAGTTTGTGAATTTCCTTTGATTAAAAAGTTACTACAAATTTACAAAAACTTTCAAAATCAGGCAAAGCTGGTGATATGCAAAGTATAATTGTTTGGTTCCCGTGATAAGTTAAGTCTTAAATCGTCTTGAATATGACGTAAATATTTCACTTTCTATCGCCTAATGGTTTTCCTACGCACCCAAAATGAATCACTCTATAAAAATAAACTATGATTTTCAGTACAATTCTCCCAACTAACAAGTTTCTCCTATCACTGCCACAGACTCCAATGAGTCCTACACAGTTGACAGCTACTGGATCCCAGCAATATGTTAATGAGGCAAAATAATGTGAATCGGCTATCAAAACTTTTCCAACTGCGTTCGCCCCTCAACATAGTACTTCACTTAAACTCCCCGTTTCTAACCTACCATAACTCATTTTTCATCGCTGATCAAATATTGACATATTCCACGATATTTTTATGACTATGGAATAACGTTGGACCGGCAGTTCTAAAATTAAAAAGTTTTCTACCAAGTTTTGGGTGTAGTTCCGGGAGAAAGTTTCTGCGTAGTATTTTCTGTGATTCGGCTGGAGTTGGGAATCATTTCTACAAGTGAACGGTCTGTGTAAAAAGCAGAAGAGGTGGCCTGGAATGGGAGGCACAACTTGAAATTCATCGCCAACTTTTATCTTCAATTTGTGTATTCTTTGCAACTAAATTTACCTCCCTGGCCGTCGAAAACTGACGGGCGGAGGTTTCTTTCTTTCACCTTCCGCGGAGAGCGTGTAAAAAACTGTTGAAAATGAATTACTGGCAAGAAACGAGGAGGAAATTCCTCATCTATATTGTATTGTTGATGTTAGCATGGGCCGAATTGGGAGACGCTGCGGTGAGTACATTCAGTTTCTTGTTTTATTATTTTCATTATTATCCGTTTTGATTTCAAGTGAAACAACATGCAAGCGTGAAAGAAAATAAAATTTTGAACATATTTCCATCGTTTCCTTGAAGTCAAACATATTGGATATAATATTTATTTCACTTTACAAAAGTTTTTGAAGTTGGTTTACCGAGTTTTGTAGCCGGTGTCGAGATTTTTCAGTGGAACCCATTTCTGGCAACACTGGTATAAAACGAGCCCAAACATCAAACTTCGACTTATGTGTTTTATTCATTTTCTCTGTAATTCTGGTTTTATAATTTAAAATTTTATCAATTATAGGTAATTGTTTTGTATGTATTTGTATAATTTTTTAACAAATTACCATACCTATATTGATTTTTTAAATTTCGAAATGTTGTTGGGCGCCTTGTGATATTTGTATAGACCAGCTGACTCGCTATTTGAATGAGTTTTCAAGGCGATCCCTGAATGATATGCGCATCTGTTGGGTCCTTGATAACACTACTTGATAATGGGTTGAAGAGGGATTACGGGGTGACAAGTCAAAAACTCTTTTGTTATTAGACACTTCAGCTAATTACTGAGGCTTTAAAGTGGTGGTATCATAAACAATTACTCTGTTGTGTAACAGGTTTATGACA
>JXSR01S021646.1:3775-16004 GCA_000969725.1 Ophiothrix spiculata | reverse complement strand
AACTTTGCTAAATTATGTAGCATTTTAGACTCACCAGGTAGACCTATACACTGTATGCAGCGCCCAAAGAGTGAGCATTCGCACAGGGGACCAGTGGCTTTACGTGGTTTCCGAACCACTGAGCAATTATAAAGTAAAGTTCCTTGCCCAGGGAAACCAAGAGACATCTAGGTCTAGTTTGCTTAAAATTAAATGGTGACTTTCTCCATATTGCTGCTAACTGAGTAACATGTCTTCTTTGCCCCCTCCCCCTCCCTTTCATCAGATCGATCAGTCAAAGCCTGTCATCATCTTGTTCCAGCTGGGCACACTGAGATGTGTAACAACTCCCCTGTGTAACTTCCATCCCCGGTCTCCCCTAACACGTATTCTTTGCCCCCCCCCCCCCCCCCCTTTTTCATCAGATCGACATGAATGCTCATGCTGCCAAGAAAGTTTATTTTGAGTTCTGAACTTTGAAAAAAAAGCTATGGTCCTTTAATTAGGCTTTAGGCCTATATACTGAAAATATGCTATTTTGCTTCAGGGCTGTGGTCCTCCATTAAAAAAACATCACACTTAGATTTTTTTTTCTAAAAATGAAGTGAATTTGAAACTTACTTTTCATTGAACTTGTTATTCATCAAGTATAGAACTTATTTTAAAAGCTGACTCAGTGCACTTCATGATGGTGCATCTAAATTTTTTAACATTGCGTGAGATATCAAACCCCGCCCAACAAATCATGTTCACCACAATATCTCAAACAATCAGCAATGTAACATGATAATGTTTCAGATTATTTCCAAAATACTGCAAATAAGACATAACATCATGACCTAATGTTTATGTGTCTAGCTGTCTGTTGATGTAGGCGCAAGACGTCCCAGGTCCGTTCCATACAGCTCATGCCTTGTATCCGATTCTGTTCTGAAGATAGCCCAAGTTGCATGCCCTTGTGGCACATTTTGTCGCAAGAGATAATCCGCAACTCATCAAACCATATCTCCGTGCCCATCTCTATTTCCTGAGAATCTGTCTAGATACAAATGACTCGCACAGTAAAAACAGAACACTGTTTTGGATGCAAAACTTTATTATTTTTATAGAAGTAACCATTGAACCACTCACTTCTATTTTGGTCACGATTTGCAGACCCATAGCATAATGATGCATTATTACTGCAGGGTTTACGACAGGAGTCTAGACTGGCAAAAGTTTGATAGAGATGATGTCGTTGATATTAAATATCACAAGTTGTCTTACCTATAGATGTTCGACATATTGCAAATTTATACCCCAGTGCCCATACTTTAAATATTCACACACAACAATTGAATGGCAATGAGGCTTCTAAGTGCTGACCAGTACCTTTAAAATCATGATTGTGATAACATCCAAGCAAAGGTTTCCCCTTTTCTGTGCACATAAAATTCCTTGATCTATAGCTCTGTAAAGAAAGACCAGAACTTTTTTGTTCTCAAATATAGGCCTTTATCTGTTCAAAAATTTTGACATCAGCTTCAAAACATTGATGCCATGGCCTACTTTCTTTGGTAGCAGATCAAAGTTTAAAAGCGCTAATACTGATTCCACAGATCATAAATGCCTTGGGGTTGCCAAATAGGGATACCATCATAATGAGCACAAATTTGTCCGGGGGGGGGGGGGGGGGGGGAGTTCTCTTGCCTATTTATGTTCGACATATTGCAATACTCACACTTTCTATTTGGGAATTTCTATAGTTAATATTAGAGCAAGCATTGAATGGCAATGAGGCTTCCAAGTGCTGATACCTTTATAAATCAAGATTGTGATAACATCCAAGGTTCCCCCTTTTCTGCGCACATGAATTTCTGCGCATATGATTAAATTCCTTGATCTATAGCTCTGTATAGAAAGATCAGAACATTTTTGTTTTCAAATAGGCCTATATCTGTCCAAGAATTTTGATACCAGCAAAACATTGATGCAGTGGCCTACTTTCTTTGGTAGCAGATCAAAGTTTAAAAGCATTACTAGTAGTAGTACTACTGGTTCCTCAGATCATGTATGCCTTGGGGTTGCCAAATGGGGATACCCTCATAAAATGACCACAAATTTGCCAGTTCGCATTTTATACAGAGATATTTAGATTTTACCTGAAAGTGAGATAGTTCTACCTTTTATTGAGAATATACACACTGCTTTTACATGGATTCTTTATAGGCCCTATATGCACTCGTCAAAAAAACCGCCCCAGCCCCTGGGTATGCCGGGATTTGTTCAAGAGTTTACGCGTGTCAAAAAGCCGGAATTGGGGTTAGGAGTTTCACCGGGATTAGGTTATGAAGATAACTACAGTAATCAAATGGCTAGCAGGGTCTGGACTTAGCTGGGATTTGGCATCCGAATATTGCCCCGTATGGCCGGGACTTGACCGGGACATGGTACAAGGTAAAAATACTGAGTGGTGGGTTATACAGGGGTCAAAAAAGGGTCATGTTTCAAATCACTTAGGGTAAAAGCTCATTTGATGCAGTTTGATCTCCTGAGCATTTTGACACTTTTTTTATTGAAATCGGCCAAAAAATGAGACGGTGCGGGCCGAAAAACAAATTTCGAGGGGGGGGGGGTCTGAAAATGTGAAATTTGACCATTGCTGGAATTCTATTACATATTTTAACCATGTTGGGGTGCATATTTATGTTTTTGAGGTCAAGGAATTCATTTTTCACATTCTTGACAAAATTGGATTTTTTTTTTTGTAAAATCCGCCATTTTATGCAAATTTAAGCCACGAGGGCGCTTTGCTGGCCACGCCTTAGCGTTACTCATTTTGAAACATTTTTCGAGGTAGAATTGAAGATAAACATTCCCTTATTATATTCTAAAAGTTTCAGCATGTTGCTTTGATTCGTTTGCTCGTGGTACCATTTTATTACTTTTGAAAACGCCTCCATTGAAAACACTGGGAACAAAAGTTCGTTGACCCACACACAAACCTATGGCACAAAATTGCGTAGTTCTGTGTTTCACTTGAATTGGTGCCAAGACCAAACAGTTTTGTTAAGAGAGCTCTAATTTGCTGAGCAGATAATATCAATGATTATCTATTGTTTAACGTTCAAATTATAGCAATCGGAATGTCCATGTTGGTTTTATTGGCAAAAGCGCCCTCATAGCCTAATTTGACCTAAAATGGTTGTTTTTACGCACGTGAAAATTCTGATGTTGACAAAACTTGTACAAATGGATTCTTTTACCTCAAAAATATAAGTATACACCCCAACATTGCTAAAATATGGTATAGAATTCCAGCAATGGTCACTTTTCACATTTTCAGAACCCCCCTCTGACCCCCCTCCTCGAAAATGGTTTTTCGGCCCGCACTGTATCATTTTTTGGCCGATTTCAATAAAAAAGGTGTCAAAATGATCAGGAGATCATACTGCATCAAATGAGCTTTTACCCTAAGTGATTTGAAACATCACCATTTTATAACCCATTCCCGAGTACCCCGGGGCCGAGTGTTTTTGATAAGTGCAGTACAGTGTCAACTATACAAATTTGTACTGTGGTACCAGGAATGGTGGTACCTATCTGCTCATTGTAATTGCAGAATTCAAAATTTCAAGTTATTCAGAGATAATAATAATATTCAGACAACTTTTAACCTACTGTTTAACCTTCTGTTCCATACCTGTATGTGGCAAATATGGAAGGCCAAGTTGCAATTCCAGTCAAAAGGACACTTCACAGCAGTACAAACCACAGTGTTTATTAAGGTTATGAACTTAAAATCTTTGTAGCAATTTGTGGTAGCTGTTACAGAATTTTTAAAACGACACAGTTGATTTGAATATTTTGCACCAAAACATGCGCAACCCCAACCTTGACAATTGCTTAAAACATCTTTATTGGGTTGGGGGGTTTCGTGCTTCGCGCAACAAAAACAAAATCCAGGGTCCATATGGACCCCCTTATGCCTTTTTAGTTTTAAAAATACCCTATCTCATCTCAGTACTCAAGGTATAAGGCTAATGAAACTCGATTCCCGGTTTCCCGTAACATTTTTTTCTGATCATAATGAGGTAACATTTTCATTATTCATTATTCATTACTTCCCATTTTCCATATAGCACACAAAAAAAACATTTTTTTGTGCGGTATTTTCAGAATACAAAATGCTAAAGTGGACACTGAGTATTGATTTGAAGTTATCCCCATGGAAATTGCTATGTAATGAAGATAACGATTTTTAAGCACCTCAAACAATGTTTTCATTGAACCAAAACTGAGAAAAATACAATTTTTAGCAAATAATGAATTTTTTCTTGAATCTGGTTTCCAAAACGCGGGGGTAATTTCATAACGCGGGCGGGTGACGGGAAACCGGGAATCGAGTTTCATTAGCCTAAACACTATGCCCAAAGATCACATGTTTTATGAGTCTGGTATTTCAGAATCAAATTTGTCACTCACCATTACCTGAAGTGATTTTTTTTGACAAGGCAAATTAAGCTTTTGGATTTTTGCCCAAAAACTGATGTCTTTTACTTAGCAATTAATTGCAGCTTAGTTCTCATGCATTCAGCTTTCCAAATTCATATTATTGCTTGTTGGTTTCTCTGTCTATAGCATTTCATGTAATATTCAAATTCAGAGTTGTTCTTTAGGCCTAAATACACATCCTTGGTCCCCATCAAATGTTCCCATTCCCAGCTCTCCAGCGAATTCTGAAATTAAGACAATGCATCACAAGAGTGGCCTAAATACTCTGAGATTGTCGACAATTATGGACAATTACGTTGATCAGTTTTTACCAAAATTTACATAGCTTTCATCACTTTGCTCGTGAACTACATGGCTTACGTTGTGACACAGGTTGTAAGCATGAAAAATTTTGATTACTCGGTTACTTTTTAGTTTTAATTAGTTAAGGTCAGGTAGATAAGGAAGGAAGATCTCCTTAATTGTCTGTCTCAAAATGACAAGAACTTTGTATTCTTTCCTGCTAGCTTTGCAATGACCTGGTAAAAATAACAAAAGGGTTATGAGATACCAAGTTACCAAATAGGAGATAGTTGATGACATTGATTATTGATTAGACAGACCTAGATGTCATCTATCGATACCCTAACCCTAACCTTCTACCCTCAAGGTCTTATCCCATCTTTCCAGCAAATCCTGGTAATGCACTTATCAATTTATTCCCCTGCCCTGAGGGACCTGGGACTTGCCGGGATTTAGCGGGGGATGTACAATTTGCTAGTGTTACATCTCTGGCAATGACCCCGCTAAAGTCCCGGCCGGTGGGGCATAAATTTTCTGTGCATCCCGGGCTAAGTCCCGGTCCCCCTATAGCCGGGCTACGTGTGACAATCCCCGCCCTGTCCCCGACCCCCATGTGCGGGGACTTGTGTTACAACAGTGTACAACCCGGGCCCGGCTACGCCACTGCTTTTTTGTATTAATTCACGATAAGAGGCCTGCCTATTTAGTGGTGATCAAAGTATAGGACCTGATCCGTGACACTATACAAAACAAAATTTATAGAATTTCTGTTTGACCGAGTGTCTTGATCATTTGACTGACAAATGTTTAACGCCTTGTTGTTTACTATTGACAAAGTTTTATAACCGAATACTAGTATATGGATTTATTTTCTATTTCATTTCAAATACATATTACCCTGTAATCAAATGTATTAGAATTGCCTTTTAAGAAGCACTGGAAAGTGACTGGAAACAAAACTATAGCCCCCCCCCCCCCTCCCCCCCCTCCCCTACAAGGCAAAAACAATAATTGGACAAAACGTTTGTTCGTTTTTTCGCATGCACCTGATATTTTCGTGAATTTAATAGGCCCTATGTGGTAAACAATGTTTGTCATCCCGTGAAAAACTCGGAAAAAATGTGCATCAGAACGGCAAGATGATCACGATGAGATATTTAAAAAGAAGAGAGTTCAATAGATAACACCGCAAAACACAATATACATCATCTTCGACCCCAAAAGTGCGCAGTTCAGTGCTGCAAAGTTCCTGTGTTTAATAATTTTGTTGGCACCCTTTGATGTCGCGTTTTGGCTGTCCTACTGTATGAGATAAATCTTATCAAATTCAACAAAGTAGGACCCATAATCATCAGAGGTGCGGGCTTCCCTCCTAGGCAATATGAACCATGGTAGCATGGTCAACAATGGTCAACCATGGTCAAATCATGGTCAACCATATGATGATAAAGTTGATGGTGACGATGCCAACGATGATTTGCGCTCTCTTGTTGGTGCACCCTGTAAACGCTCAGGACTGATTTCTAGGTCTTGAGATTTTCTTAGTAGGTTTTCATATATTTTCACAATCTTCTGCAAGACGCAGTAATTAGGATACTTGCTCAATTCTGTGTAAACAAATTGCTGATGATAGCATTGGATGACAAAAGTATGGAATGCATTATAGATCATCATTAAACCCACTCATTCCTGTTATAAACAGCACAAACAATAGCATGACATTGACTCTGGCTTCTGATGGTTATCAATTCAACTTCGGTTGTTGCCAGTATTGTCAAGCATTTTATAAAAACAAAATGTTTGCATAGACGGATAGGATAAACTTTTTGCACTCAAATTGCAGTTGAGAGAGTACATGAATGCGTAGGAGTACCTTGACTCCACTTTCACCGAGGTAGATCGTGTTTATTACATAAATACAAAAGACAGCATGACTTAATGCGAGGCAATGTTAGAGATGTTACAAGGTTATCTGAGCAGATTGAGGAATTTGAAACATAAGCTTATGAGGAAAAGAAGACTTCATTAAATGTAAATGTAGGGCCTACATTGTTGGAACACAGAATATACAACCCATAGATTTACTGGGGAGATGGGTATTTCCATAAATAAGGCACACAACTTGTGACATAGCTGTTTTGACCCTAACACAACAAAATCAGCTTTTCCTTAGCTTTTTCTTTAACAAAACTTTCAAGTTAATTTCATATTGGGGAAGTTCTTTCAAAATTGAGATATAGCAAACATTTTGAACTAAAATCAGAGCAAGTAAATACCCCAAAATAGTGATTAAAGTAGGAAAAACAGGGTTCCTCGTGTAAGCTGGTGTCCCGCTTACGCGAGGAACTTTTCAGTTGGGCATTCCAAGGCATGTTTAACACTCGTTTTGTCTTTGTTTCCATAATAGTGATCAACAATTTTACAAACAGAAATGATACCTCACGGTTCCTCGTGTAAGGGGGACACCAAAAATTCATTTCGCTTTTTTTTTCAAATAAGACTGAAAGTAGTAAGTTTTTGATATTTTTTACAAAGAAACAACAAATATGAAGCAAATTAAGTACAATTGTCAGCAAACAATGTGCGTTAAGATACTGAATATGGGCCATCAATATGCCCCGACGTTATATTTGGCGGGACACCAATGGCTTCAGCAAAAACTAAAACGGGTCACAATTTTCCAGTTTGTTGTATTCTCACTAAATATTCATCCTTAATTATTAAAACTAGATAAATGCCACCATAATAGCATTAAAAATGTAAAGTTTCACAAGGTTCCTCGTGTAAGCAGGACACCAAAGCTTACAAGAGGACACCAAAGCTTACACGAGGAACCGCAAAGAATCCATCATTTGATTCACGATCTATATAATATTCAAAAGTGGTTTGTACACTATCATTTATGAACCATTTTTATTAATTTTAACCCACCAAAAGACATTAAATATAGCAAAAAAGTTTAAATGTCACACAATTTTGTCCAAAAATGTGATAATTTTGACTTTTTTTCTTCAAAAATACAGTTTCCAATTTGCAATAGAAAATCCATGTAACCTTCAAAATGAAGATACGCCACTAGATAACAATGTGCAACAGTAGCATGAGCATAATCCTAGTACTTTCTTCAGTATTATGCAATGAAACAATTACTTCTGGTATTTTACCAGTGTGTGCTTTGTTTATGGAAATACCCAGATACCGGCCCATCTAATGGTATCGTCAGCCATGGAGCTCAAATTGGGTGGGGGAGGGGGGAGGGGGTATTTGTTCCCACCAAAATCAACTCCAAAGTGCTGAGATTTGGAGACAAACTGAGACAAAAATACCTAATGTGAATGATACATCATCCTGCACGCAAAGTGTGTGTGTTTTGTTTATGGAAATACCCAGATACCGGCCCATCTAATGGTATCGTCAGCCATGGAGCTCAAATTGGGTGGGGGGAGGGGGTATTTGTTCCCACCAAAATCAACTCCCAAGTGCTGAGATTTGGAGACCAACTGAGACAAAAATACCTAATGTGAATGATACACCATCCTGAATGCAAAGTGTGTGTGTTTTCAATATTCGTGCATTTTGACAAGATGTGATGCATCATTGGTAAAAACTTGAATAACCCAAATTTAGTTTTAATCAACCTGGAATGAAAATGGCAGCAAGTCTGGTATCTCCCCTGTAAATCTATGGTACAGATGCATGTAATATCTCCAACATCCTTTCAGTAGGCCTATTTAGCTCCCAACTTTCATCACTGTTTCTGAAATAAGCTGTTTGAGAGATTGTACCAGTATCTGTTTTTTTACCTAAAGCCAGCTTTAATTTGGGTATAACATGGCATGAACTTATTGCTATGTAGGCCTCATAAATCTGATGTAAATTTATGTTAGGCGGAAAATTCATATAGCTCAGGTTTTTATTGTATGATATATTGTAAAATTCTAATATATCCATCTCATTAAACAAGCATGGTCTGATTTTTCAAAATGAAGATTTCAATTTTATATATGAATGATAATTTCAGTTATTCCCAATCATTTTTATTTTATGAGCCATTATAAATGTAGGCGTATTTTAATTGTATCTTTTTTTTTCTGACATTGTTGATACCAGAACGAATTATTTACATTCATGTCCACCTACTAAACACATTAGAGCTTATAGTTGTAAACCACAAATTGACTTTGAAATAGATAATTTGTTTGGATAGTTATTTTACAGATTTTGTGTAACCATTAGGCCTATACATTTTGTAGGAAAATACTTCCAAGCCCACTCAGTGACCCAGTACCATGGTTGGGGTCACGGCAAGAAAAATGATATTTCTGCAAGTCGCCAAAGAAAAAGCGAGTTGATCAAGAAATTTTTTTTTGTAAAATTGTAACCCCGTGGCAATATTATAGGCCTACAAGTTAAATAGTTGGCAGGTCCTCTCTCATATGAGATGTGAAATGCATTTAAACATATTTTACCATTTTATGTATTTATAAGGTGCGCATTAGACAACATTTCAAAATCTTATCTACAAGTGAATTACATACATTTAGACCAAAAATGGAAAGACGTAAATTTTTGACCATATTTAGCATGAAAATCAAAAAATTGGCCAAAATCCTAAAAAGTAAAAACGACTTAACATCCGAGTTGGTGTTTTGAATTAAATTCCTATTCAAAGGTCATTTTTGAAATTTAAAAAAAAAAATATTTTTAGCTTGTCCGGAAGCCCAAATGGCCAAAAATGTGTTTTTTGTGATTTTCTCAAACAGTGTGGTTTTAGGTCAAAAATCAACATCACCATCATGTTCCTCCTGGAAGTGTATATTTTTATCAACTTTAAGCTCTTTGTTCAAAAGTTATGATACAAAATAAATTTGCAAAAACGTAAAATTGAGTAACGTGCTTTCCCCCCTTAAATGGCTAGAAAAATGTGTGGATGATGCTGAACCAATGCCCCTTTATTAAATAAGATTATGTTTTTGGTGGTTCAGAGAAGGGCAAGGTCTCACCAAGCCTACCAACAAATGTTGATGTATGTTTACATTTCACCATTTTGTATCTAAAATTTACCATTGTAGAAAGTGCATAGTTCTCTTGTTCAAAAAAATATTACAAGTGCAAAGATTGTGCTGTTTTCTTTGATTCATGGGTCAATGGCCTCTTGATAAAATTAATCGCATAAATTGCAGATCAAAGCTATCTTCTTGAGCACATGGTTACAGGAAATGGTTGGGGATCTTCACAGAGTTTTCGCCAATGGCTAAAACTGAACCAACAAATGACCGGGTCATGACGGGTCATAGTTGAACCACAGATTGCAGAAACCAGTGGGCAGTATTGTTCTTGACTATTCAATTAACTAGAAGATAGGAGATTGTATTCATGTCAGTGCTTTGAGAAAATTGACAGAAGCACAGGCAGTGAAGTGTTTGTGAATGCAGTAACTGGTAATTCAGAATCAAAAGTTTCTCTGATAACCCATTTGCAGCAATACATTTACCAATACGCCTTCAAAATAGGCAATTTACCAAAGTGTAGTTTATCTGTTTCTAAGATGATCTTTTAAACTTTGTTTGACCCTTGAATTTGAATAGGAGCCAACCAGTAGTGAAATAAACATTTAATCCCTGCTATGCTTTTAGTTGATTAATAACCAATTGGTGTTTGCAACAACAGGGTGTGGTTTTCAACCATAAATATTTTCCCAAGAGCCTGGACTGAGTCTCAACATATCTTGTTTCAGTTGAGTTGCAAATCTTTATTCATAGGCACTGTCGATCGAGCCTAGAAAGTTTTGTTAGTTAAAGTAATGGGATGCGAATTTGCGGCAGCTAGCAGTCACTGGCATGGTTTCATTTAGCTTGGTGTGTCTCAGCCAGCCTGACATTCCATCCATATCACATTGCGATCAATGAGCTTGGCTTGCATGGTAGACAGCTCATCATAGTTGTTACCCGATTTAAACTGGTAAAAATAGAATACATTATGTTAACCCTCATGCCACTGAAAGTCACAGACTCCCACTCATTCGAATATGGTCTATATATTGATTTCGTACCCAATTTTTGCCTTTTTTCTGACACTGACTAGTGGTGTTACCATTGTACCGGCTAGGAGCCCATCAAATTTGAGAAAATTGGTAAAGGGCAAAATTTAGGCATGGCTAATGATCCTGGTTACAATTTTACTGACAAAGTGAAAACGTCATATCCTGGTTACTGGTTCAAGCTTTGTTCACGCTCAGTTGGCTACCCATTGAGTATGTGTTGTGATCATTTTGATCGTGGTTCAAATTGAAATTAGCGTGAACCAGTCACTCGGCAAATATTGATTTTGATGTCACACTTTGTCAGCGAATATTTGGTGTTTAGACCGCCTCTCCTCTATTACACTTGAAGAGTACAATGTAGCCAAACCAATCGATGGCGTTGTGACTCTGAGTTGTGAATTAAAAATAATGTTATTCTAAATTAATGCATCCTAGATGGGCAGATTAGCGTTTGTTAGGTGCATATGAACTGAAAGGGTTAATTTTTACTCACAAGTTTTTGGATCCACCATTAATTGCATCTACATTTAAGCATTTGAGTGGTGCTCCGGCAAAATGAGTGGAAAGTCGCAATTTTCAAAATTGAATTTATGGCATATTGTTATTCTCTATAATCTCAGCTTTCGAATGATATCATATATAATATGTCATACTTTCTTTCTACAATTTTCATTTAGAGATCGAAATACAAGGCAGTCAACTCCAAATCTGGCAGTAAAAAATGTCGCAAATTGATTTTAAAAGTTACTGATTACTATAGTGTATAATAGCAAAACGAGATCAATTACCCGTGAATAATTGCACTTCTCGGCATAATTGACCTTTAAAAGCGCAAGTTATAGATTAACACTTATGCATTATTGCATTTTATGTCAAAAAACAAAATTTGATCTTTTCACCATATTTTTACTTTAGCAGCCATTTACTCAAAATCTTCAATCGCGACTTTTGCCAAAGCACCACTCATTTGCTAGTTTGTTACTGATTGGACCGGCAGATTTCTGATCTCTGAATGTGATTACAATATGATGTGATGCACCCTGTGTACATTAAATGATACTTGAGTACAAAAACAACAGATTAAGATTGATCATATTCATATCATCTGACCTTACCCCTTATAAGTCCTAAGCAAAGAACATCATCTTGTATCTTGTCTTGAAGATGACAATGTGTTGAAAGCTTTTACCGCTGCTAAACAGGTCCTTAGGTCTTGGCACCTATGAACTTGAGCATCAGATTATCATCCGCGCTGGTTAGCAGCATATGGTGCCTTCATATGTTTGTGACTTGATTGGTGTTATATACTATTAGAAAGTTATACCTGCATCTACAATATTTACTAAAATACGTACGACATCTCATTGGCGTGCCCAGGGGGTGGCTGCCCCCTCGTAAGATCATGTAAAATCAGCCTGTTTTCATGATTTT
>JXSR01S021645.1:0-14589 GCA_000969725.1 Ophiothrix spiculata | reverse complement strand
GCGAACTTCTGTGAAAGCATGCTATTCATATGCAAATTCAAGACCCACTTAGTACGCACACAATAGTTGCTAATCTTTGTACAAGAATTGTTTAACATAAAAGAATACTTTGTCTGAAATCCGGTTTTACCAAGAAAAACAGATGTTCCCCATCGTATATTTCAGACTTTGAAAATTTCCACACGCACACTTTGTTATAAATTTGATAGAAGAATGAAATAAAAGAGATATAAAAAAGAATTCAAGCTAAAATTTTCATTTCAAAAATAAGCGGAAGGCGAAAGAAACGTGTCAATTTCCGGAGCTCTCGTACTCGTAAAAAAAGATCATAACATGAATAGATCAAAAAAGATGTATCTGAAGAAAATAATAATAAACTGCTTACAAAACATTTTTGAGAGAAAAGAGCTTCTTTTCGTTCAGCAGATTTAAAAAAAACAAAAAAAAACCATTATTTTGATGGGACCCAGTTTAACATGAAAAACAAAGAAGAAAAAAATTTGGATATCCAAAAAATAAGTAGATAAATAAATTGTCAAGATGCCAAGATAAAAAAAAAACAAGAAATCAATTATCAAGAATTTGGCAAAGAAAACAGCAAGTTGACATACAAATTTATATAATCTGACTTAGTTCACTGCAAATTGAAACAAAACCCCCCCAAAAATCATGGCACGATGTCAGGCCCAGGAAAATGAAAAAAACACCTTGTTTCAAAATTGTTTTACAGAAATCAGTACATGTAAAAACTCTAATTTAATGAATGAATACAAGATATACTACACAATATGGCAAGTACATTGTAAAAAAAAATCAAGATCATCCCAGACATGAATTCATGAAGTCGGGTTCAAGAAATAAATTTAATAAGGAAAAGACAGCAATATGGGCAAATTAAAAATGATTGAAGCAATCTGACTTAAGTTCTCTGAGAAGAATGATTAGCATTGAAAAAGAAAATATAATGAAGGACTTAAAATGTTTCAAAAACAATACATTAATTAGATGAGCAAAATCACAGGCAGGCCATCAAAAAAAAAAAAAAACTAGCGAAAAAATCTGATTACCTCAAAAAAAAAAATATTGAGACAAATGTCAATGAATAGAGACCATAATTTAGTCCACAAAAATAGACACATTTAAATATATTAATCACAAGTAATTTAGGAGAAATCAAGTTTAGCCATGTCAACGTATGAAAACGAAATATATTAGGGAACCTTCATGAATTAATCAACAGAAATTAGCAAGGGAAACTTCGCAAAGTTTAATCAAACCGCCCTTGTTCACAGGAAACCCATTTCAAAACATGTTTTTTCTTTGGAAAAAAACATACTAAAAAGGGGTAATGCAAAAACTATTAAACAGCAAGACTAACTAGAAGGAGATAAAAAGAAACAAATACTGAGGCAAAAAGAAAAACAAAAATCAGGTTGCTTCAAGAGACAATAATTGTATATCAAAACCTAAAAAAAAAACATGATACGGCACATAATACCAAGTCAAAAAATGGATTTTAAGACAAGTATGTTGCCTTAGGTCGAGTTCAACCAAGGCACAAATTTAAATTCAAGTTCATTAATTGAAATTGACTGAAAACCAGAAACTTGATAAGGAAAACACATCATTAAATACATTGACACATGATTGATGAATCTGACTTAAGTTAAAACCCCTAAAAGGCAAATTTGGAAGGGAAAAAAGGAAAAAAAAAGGAGGAAACCAAAATGTCTCATCAAGCAAGACAGCATGGGAAAGAAACAACGACCGGCAAGAAAAAAACAAAAATCAGATTGCACCAAGATACAATATTTGACAAATAACAATACATAAAAAAATGTAAAAAAATAGATTTTTATTATGCACATAAAAACATGTCAACTGTGACCTGTCTAAAATTAATTTGTGGCAAGTACATCGTGTGTAATCAAGGTCAGTCAAGGCATGAATTTAAAGTTAAGAGCATGAAATAATAGAAAGAAATTTAGCACAGAAAAACATGGCAAAAGGTAAATTGACACACGATTGACGCAATCTGACTGTTCTCTGAAAACCAAATATGAAAAGTGGAAAAAATACAGGCATAAAAGTTGATTTTCATGAAAAAAACATTGAATTTGAAAAATAGACCACTAAAATGGTAAAAACCTTATATAATCTAAATTTGGACGAGGAAAAAGAATATTTTAAAAAATCCGAAATCAGAAAGTTATCACAAATTCACATGCATAGGTGGGAAAACAATTGTCTCAATTAACAATATTAAAGGCACACAAAGAGATAAATTAAATGACAGGCCAAAATAAATGAAGTCAGATTGCATCAAAATACAATAATGCTGGATAAATAACAGTAATGAAAACCTTAATTTAGCAAATTAAAACAGGTCAAAAATGTTTTGACAAGTAAATCAGGTTAATTCAAATTCAGAAAAGGAAATTAATCAAATTCGGAAACTCAAGTTCATGTGGACATTCTCTTTCTCTAGCATGTCTTTCACGGGGTCTTTCATATGTCGCAGTATACCGAAAACACGAAAAGCAGAACAAATTTATATCAAGAAGCCAAGGCGTTTATAGTTCAGTGTCAAGTTCAAAAGCACATTCCGCTTCACAGAAATGGTTTTATGATATGCCGCATACTTGGCCACATACCGAGAATATGAGAACAAAATAACCGGTACTGCGAAACACCACAAACAGCTGATTACTATGAAAACACTGTGGTCAAGTTCATGATCAAATTTGTATCTTCACACACGAATTCTATCTCCGACAAAAAAAAATGAAAATTGAGCACCGACAGCTCATAAGCGTTTTCACTGATGCAGATGTGATACAGCTGAAAACATAGGAATTATGACCAAGAAACCATAGTTCCGTAGTTCGAAAAAGGGTGGTAGTCTTGTAGAAATAATCGGAGCAGTTCAATAATTTCACCCGAAATATTGCGAGCATCAAGGGATCATTCAATGGAGTAGATTTGCTTACCGGATTATAGGTCAACCATCATGTCCACACCGACCACACGAAACACAATCCTTGAGAAACATATCCACTGGGAAAAAATATAAAAATCCATGTCCAATTTATGATAGCAAACACAAAAAACTGCAGTATTGTAGATGTACTCGTCACGCAAAAGTTATAAAATTATTCGATGTATCTACAACGTTATAATGCGAGTTCACTCGGTAGCTGGAAAGTTGTAAATTGCACCTTCACGTGTCCTCCATTTTCCTGCCACGAACTTGAGAGTTTAATTCCATTATCATACAAAGCTTTCACTTGGTCTTTCCACTTCTTTTTCTCTTTCAAATCGTCATATGTCAAGTCATCTATAATATAAGTTGTTGAGTTTTCCATCTTCTCTCTTGCATTCTTCATTATAGTGACTTTGTCTTGGTGCGACAACATTTTGACCAGTATATGAGGTCTGTCGCTTTGCCTTCCATCTCGGTGAGCCCGTTCTATCTTTGGTGGGTTTTCTTCACTCCATTCAAATTTATCACAAAGTAAGTGTTTCACAATTTTCATACAGTTCTCTCCTAACTCTTTGACAACACCTACGATGCGAAATTTGTTGCGACGAGCAAACCGTTAATTCTTGTTTATATATTGAGTTTGTCTGTCCAACTTCTGTTTCAGTGCATTAATTTCTCCTTTCAATTCTGTTAATTCCTTTTTGTCAGAAGTTTCCTCCAGATCGTTTATTCTGTCACTATTGGACTCGATAGCTTTTCCAAGTCTTTCTTCTATCTTGGATTGACCAAGTGCTATTTGTATCAGTTTTCTCCGAACAAATAGTTCAAAACTTTCGCTTTGTTCAACTTCGGAATCCGAATTACCACTGTGACTAGCAGCACGTGCCGGTGGTCCAGTCGAGCTGCCTGCCTTGTTGGCTGTAGCGTCTTTAGCTGCCTTACGCGGTCGTGGGCCCATTGTTAATTGTCTATACACAAACCATGCAAACGAGAGCTCCTCAGACACACACGTCCGTTCACCACGGTGTCATGTTATCGATATCGATATCGATATGGTCAAACTTGAATTATAAGATTGGTCAACAAATCATACTTTGTAGAATTATCGTGGGACTTTGACAAAAAAATTTACACCATGAGGACAATTCTGAAGAATGAAAATGTCTTCAAAAATGACAAAGTATATGATTTGTCAGTATGGGCAATGATACCATGATATAACATGTCATGCAGATGACAGTCATGTGGCAGTGACCACATTTTATCCAGGGGGACATTTTATTTGCAGTGTCAATTCCATTTTTTTCCAACAGACATATAACTCAATTGTTCATATAAGTAACATTTAAGGGAACTTTTTGTTCTGG
Source organism: Ophiothrix spiculata (assembly GCA_000969725.1). Classification (NCBI taxonomy): domain Eukaryota; kingdom Metazoa; phylum Echinodermata; class Ophiuroidea; order Amphilepidida; family Ophiotrichidae; genus Ophiothrix; species Ophiothrix spiculata. The sequence goes on along the minus strand of JXSR01S021645.1, from coordinate 10,239 downwards.
AATTAGGTTCTCATTTTATGTTTTGTTAAGCTTATTTTTGGACAAAGATACCGTGATGCTTGGTTGTGTAATTGAATTTAATCAGAATTTATCCCGGATGGGGTGGGGGTAACTGTGTTTTCTGACCAGGTAACCACCCACGTTACCAAACAGGTGAGACCTGGACATGTCTCGGGACTTGCAATATAGTGTATCAAATTGAACCTGGTACTCTGCAAGTCTCACATAGGGTATCAAATTTGGGTAATTAACTGCCAATAAAAGTGTTTCAAATACCTAGAAACACTCATTAAAAGTGTTTAAATGATGTACAGTTACATTTTACCTGTGACTTCTTGAAATAAATATTTCGCCATATTTCGTACAGTCTCAGATAGGGCCGGTATTCATTTGAACAGATTTGGCAGATTTATGGTCTCGGATAGGGTATCATTTCACTCATTTTTGCCAATTTTTGGTCTCATATACGGTCACCTGCGGAACTTGGGTGGTTACCCAGACACGAATATCAGTTTCCCCCTCCCCCAGGGAATGAATTGCCTGCTAACTTGGTATTTCTTGTTGTGTACTTGTATTAACGCCCTGCGAGGCAGGTTTTTTCTCACCCCGACCCCTTCGTTCCCCGACAATTTTTTTCCCGACCCCATAAAAATTAAGCTTGCCCCGACTGACCCCGACCCGAACAGATTTTTTCTAGACCGGACCAGCAGTTTTTCATGATTTCCCGGTCAAGATGGATATTTTCCCCCGACTCTGAGTTACCCCGAATTTCAAGTCATTAGAATGGTGTTTAACAAGGATTACGACATTATAGACAGCGATTAATTGTTGCCCCATTTTATTTTTACCCCGAACAGCTTTTGCTTTTTTTCTGGACCGAATGTAAACTTTCGACCCCGAGTAACATTTCCCCGACCTGGTCGACCCCGGTAATATTTTTCCTGGACCGTACCAAACCCGAAAATAAAATTCCCAGCCCGGTTTCGGTCCGGGAAAATTCGGGGTTTCGGTTTCCCCGCAGGGACTTAACTTGTATTACCAGTTTGTTTACTTATGTTTATAGTACATTGCATTTAGATTTGAATAATATTCATACACTCCGTGTGTGCTCCGTGTGTCACCTAGCCAATCAGAATTTAAGAATATAAAGTATGCGGAGTGCATTGGATCTTCACAATGCATTGCACTTGTTGCGTTCCGGTTTGCATGGCGGGTGTTTAGTGCGTATGAAAGTTTCATTGTTTTTGTCAGGTGAATATTTATTTAGTTTAGAGAAGTTTTGGATTTTGATGGTCATATTTAAAGGCCTTATTGCTTTTCACAAAAGATACAATATTATTTTTCTGTCGTGTATGAATAAGATTAATAAAGTTGCATTCCATAATGCTCGTAAAATGAGACCAAATCAATGCACTTGCAGTAAATTTTGATTGCTGTCCAATGCACTCAGCTCCTACGGGCCTCGTGAATTGGACGCATTAAAATTGACCACGCGTGCATTGATTTGGTGTCATTTCACTCGCGTATGAAATGCCCATTTGCACTCAAGTATCGAAATGTGCCTTTTCATTTGCAGGTTTGGTAATCAATGATGACAAGTGTTATAGGATTTACTGCTGTTTGTGCAGTAGGCCTGATGAAGAATGTCCCAATGACGGCATCATCACCGTCGACGAGATTGTCATCGACATTGAAGGCAAAACTGCACGTGTTGCGAACAGACAGAGGCAGGATCTGATCAGCACTGGTGAGAGAAAGAAGGCTTTTTATGTCAATCAAGATGTGTATGTGGTGTACAAAAAGCTGTTCTTTAAGACTGGGATCAAGATTGCTCGCAATCGAACCGATCCAATCGAGCTTGGAGGCTGGAGTCATTTAAAGCAAGGTTCATCACCGAAATATGTACTGCTGGCTCAATTCACGTTTGATAAAGACAAGTGGCTGTAAATTTCTTGGCTATTGGAACAATCTGAAGTATTCTTGTTATTTTATTACCGGGAGGCGTTCCTATCATAAAAATTGAAATGTTGAAAGAGACAACAGCCATTGTTGTTACCAGTGCACACATAAACCAAATGGCATAGTTTGTTCGCCTTTCCAATTGGGTACCTCCACTCAAATTACTACAATTTAATACTTGAATCATTTTGCAAAAGAATAAAAGGAACTGGTATAAAATCACTGCTCAGATAACACATTACATTTTGACTCACCCTGTATAACTGAAAACCCGGGGTTGCACAAGGGTACTCTGGTATTTAGAAATTAAACCAAACTTGTTTACTGTAGATGTATAAGCTTAGCTAAACTAACATAGCATAGAGTATTTACCAATTTATACATAAAGTTATTTGGACTTAACACATCTTATTATACCGTGTCTGACAGTACTATTTCGTAAGTGCCATCATAGACCCTCACTCATAAAAAATGATTTGTATCAATTTATATTCATTTTTTCTTTTAAAATATACTGATCCAAATTTCTATTCAGGGTCTGCTGTCAATAATTTTTTCTCGGAAATCGTAAGCCCTGCCTACATGTAATTTCATGTACTTTGGTGGGCCTAGGACGGACCGGTTGGCACCAGAGGCGTCGGAACCATGTGGGCTTTGGCTGCACCACTTTTCAGCCAATTTGTTTTATTATGGTCCTAGCATCAATAACCATAAAATAGTACTGAATATATTCGTTTTTAGTAACTATACTATCTTCTGCGGCTTTTTGAAAACTGGTGGTCACAGGCCGCACCACTTTTACCAGTGGCTGCACCACTTTCCTTCTATTTTCCATTTTCCTTCCAACCTCAATAATAGGTGTGTGCCACCCAGAATCTGTATAACAATCTTCATGATATTTGGTTCTGGGTGGGCTTGAGGTACGTTCTGTTGAGCAGTGATTTGAGTGTAAATATTTAAGGAGTGTAAGCACCTTACTCAATGAGCTTCAATGTTACATTTTTGCAAGTTTATTTTGTACCATAACTTTTAAACAAAGTGCATAAAGTTAATAAAAGTATACATTTCCAGAAAGGAATTTTCACAAGGAGCATTATGGTGATGTTAACTTTTAACCAAAAATCAATTTTTTTGAGAAAATCACGAAAATACATTTTTAGGCCATTTGGGCTTCCATCCAAGCTAAAAATAACATTTATAACAGATACAGACATCTGCTTATTCAACTGAGTTGAAAAAAGACAGGAACAAGGTCTGATCAGCACTGGGTGCAGAATATGTCTTTATACGTCTAATAAGATAAGTATGTGATCTACAAAAAGTGGTTCTTCATCAAAATTGCTCGCAATTGAACCTATCCAATCAAACTTGGAGGTTGGATTTATTTGAAGGAAGTTTCATCAGGCCAAGAAAAAAATTGTTGTATTGGAGTAACCCGACCGACCCTGAAATAACCCGTACCCTAAACATTTCAAAAAAAAGGCAAGAAAGAAGAGAAAAAAACCCGCTCCTTTGAAAAAGGAAACATAAAGACGACAACAAAACAGGACGGATCTTGACCAAGTTCCCTTGCTATGACAGAATAAACCTGGAGTTGAATGTAGCGATTCCAGGAAGGTGGTCAAGATCCATATTATTGCCTCGACAACTCCAAAATGGCTGCCCCCATGCCCATCTACAGCGTGTCGGTAAACAGGCAAAGTGGGACCAAAATTGTTATTTTCTGTACTTCGGAGGGTAGATTTAACACTTGCAGTTGGTGAACTTGCACAACAGTTGGTGGACAAGTTCAGCGATGACGAGTGGATGTTGTATCCTTGATAAAAGTTGGTAATTCGGAAAGTGGTCCATATAAAGACGTGTACATATGGTACAGGGGAGCGTGGCCGAGCGGTTAGAGCACGGGTCTCATAATACAGAGGTTGCGGGTTCGAGCCCCGGGCCAGGCGGTTTACGTCTCCTTGTTTCCTTGGGCAAGAAACTTTACTCTAATTGCTCCGTGGTTCGGATAGTCACGTTAAGCCGTTGGTCCCCTGTGCGAATGCTCCTTCTTGGGGCGCTGTATACAGTGTATACCTGGTGAGTCTACATACAGATCAAATACGGTTAAACCTGTTTAAAAATAAAAAGCCACCTGCCCTACCCTATTTGAAAATTTCTTGTTACTCCAATACAACAATTTATTTTTTTTAGCCTCACCGAAATCTTTGCTGCTGGCTCAATTCATCAGGGATGCAAGGTTTGAAGAAATTTCCTGAATTCAGGAAATGAAGCAAGTTTCGTCATAACAGTATGTGGCCGTTCACTACAATTCTCCAGTCGAAGTATGTATTATTAGTTTTGAGATCAGAGCAAAATACTTGTAAATTTAGAATTATTTAAAATATTGTTAATAAGATAAAGACCACACACATCTTTGTAACAGAAACAAAGAAGGCTCTGGGAGTTCCTGACCCAGATGATTCAACAACTGAATTAGAATTAGCTTTTTTGAGATATGTTAATATTACCTCAAGAGTCAACCAACTACTTACATTGTTTTCTTGTTATTTTATTTCCGGTAGGCGTTCCTATCATAAAAATTGAAATGTTGAAAGAGACAACAGCCATTGTTGTTACCAGTGCACACATAAACTAAATGGCATAGTTTGCTCGCCTTTCAAATTGGGTACCTCCACTCAAATTAGTACAATTTAATACTTGAATCATTTTGCAAAAGAATAAAAGGAACTGGTATAAAATCACTGATTAGATTACACTTTATTTTGACTCACCCTGTATAACTGAAAACCCGGGGTTGCACAAGAGTACTCTGGTATTTAGAAATTAAACCAAAGCTGTTTACTGTAGATGTATAGCTTAGCTAAACTAACATAGCATATAGTATTTACCAATTTATACGTAAAGTTATTTGGACTTAACACATCTTATTATGCCGTGTCTGACAGTACTGTTTCATAAGGCCATCATAGACCCTCACTCATCAGAAAATGATTTGTATCAATTTATATTCATTTTTGTCTTTTAAAACATACTGATCCAAATTTCTGTTCAGGGTCTGCTGTCAATAATTTTTTCTCGGAAATCGGTAAGCCCTGCCTACTTTCATGTACTTTGGTGGGCCTAGGGCGGACCGGTTGGCATCAGGGGTGTCGGAACCATGTGGGCTTTGGCTGCACCACTTTTCAGCCAATGTGTTTTATTATGGTCCTAGCATCAATAACTATAAAATAGTACTGAATATATTCGTTTTTACTAACTACTATCTTCTGCGGCTTAGTTGTTTACTTATTTTTGAGAACTGGTGTGTCACAGGCCGCACCACTTTCCTTCTATTTCCATTTTCCTTCCAATGCCCCTGGTTGGCACAACCTCAATAATAGGTGTATGCCACCCATAATCTGTATAACAATCTTCATGATATTTGGTTCTGGGTGGGCTGAGGTACCTTGTGTGAGCAGTGATTTGAGTGTAAATATATGTTAATTAAGGGGTGTAAGCACCTCACTAAGTGTTACATTTTTGCAAGTTTATTTTGTACCATAACTTTATAACAAACTGCATAAAGTTAAAGTATACATTTCCAGAAAGGAATTTTCACAAGGAACATGATGGTGATGGTGATGTTGACTTTTGACCAAAAATCATTTTTTGAGAAAATCACGAAAAACACATTTTTTGGCCATTTGGGCTTCCATCCAAGCTAAAAATTAACATTTAAAAAAAATGACCTAGGAATGGGAATTTTAATTTTAAACACCCACTCGGATGTTGCGTCGTGTTTACTTTTTGTCTCGCCTGAAAATTTTTCAGAAGAGGCATACCATTCCTTAAAACTGTCCGCCGTCCGCATTTCTTGTCTGGAGCAAATCTTGGAAACCGTATGCCCTATGTTGATGATATTTGGTGAGTGGGTAGGGTTGGTGCTGAACTGGCGCTGCCTACAATTTGAACGCAAATTATGCTTATGAAGTACCTAATTTGCATAATTTATGCGTGATTTGGTATTTTAAGTATATCTCCTAAACCATAAGGGCTATAATGGTAATGAAACTTGGTGACATGAAGTGGTTCGGGATTAGCACACGCGACTCGCCTTTTTGGGGTGTGTGGTGAAGGTCATTTAAGGTCAAATTTTTAAAATTGTTCAAAAAGTTGACCTGAGGTCATCCGAGGTCATTTTGAGGTCAAGCTCATGACTCATTAACCCCTGGCCCCACATGGATTAAACTTGACCCAACGTCAAGGTTCAGTCAAGGTCAAAAGGTCATCTGAGGTCAAATTTCCAAAATTGTTCAAAAAGTTGACCTGAGGTCATCCAAGGTCATTTTGAGGTCAAGGTCATATCTCATGAACCCCTGACTTAGACCATAGTGCTTGTTTACCAAATCTGAGGGAATTAACATGCACTAAATAATTATGTAGCAATCAATTAAGAAAGCGCTCAATACGCATACCCTACTCCTATCCTATCCTATCCTATTCCACCCCACAACCGAATGATTAAGGCTGCGGTCAATTCAGTAGGTGGTCGATATGCAGGCGAGACTACTGGTTCACGAACCATCTTGTTAGGATTTGGGCCAATTTTTTGATTTTCATGCCAAAATTATGGTAATGGTGTAGTTTGGGACCCTGTTCATAATAAGGAACAAAACAGCTGTTATTGTTTCAAAATCAAAAATGAAGTTCTAAATCATCAAGGTTTTCAATAAATCCCATATCAAGCTTATCCATCAAGCTAAATTTACCATAAAAGCGATTTTGCCTTCATTTTTTGGTCCAAAAGTCCCGACTTACGCGATTTTCTCCATTCGTCATGTTCGTGTATTTGACCACCGTGTAAATCACTGCGTAATTTAACGCAACATTTAACAACCAGAGATCGTGTTTTAGATCCCGACGCAATGAATAACCAACCATTGAGCGTTTCATTTTTTTTTTTTTTTTTGCTTCAAAATCTCACTCTTTAATGAAAACTCTGCAACCTTTCAGACATTTAAACAGAGCTTCATCGATACAGGTGAGTTTTCTGAGATTTGCAAGCATTTTCAGCGGTGTTTGGAGACAAAAATCAGCATATTTAGTACTTTTTACGATTTGTATACAGAGTATCTTCCCCTTTAATCTGTAAACTGGCCAAGCAAACTTTTTCTTCAAGTGGGCGCCGGGCGATTTTACCCTGTGGTTCCAGACTTTTTGCGCCTGGTGGGGAGACCCAGGCGATGGTATATTTCTCTATTAGAGCCTGGGTCTTCAATCTTGCCGTATACAATTTTTTGTATCTAGTATTTGTGAAGAAAATGATCAAAACATACACATTTAAAAAAAAAATGCATATTCATCACAAGATCACATAAATGTCTTCCTTTATTGATAAATTCTTGATTTTCAAATCAAAATCAGGATCAAATTTCAGAAATGACTCCTGAAAAAACAACTCCTCGTTCTCTGAAAATCTTAAGGACCAGGAGCAGTTTTTTCAGATTTCTGAAAAGAAAAACCAGCTTGCTTATGAGGGTTGTTCAATAGGTTTGTGCCCTGAGATGGAATGAGATGAGCTCTTCAGTTTACATTCATATAAATATAATTCAAATGAATTTATTATTATATTGAACGTTTCAAATAAATATCTGCTTTTGTTTATTTATTATGTCACAGGAACTTAAAAAAGCTTGTGAGGTTTTTAAAGTTTAGAATTTAGCATTGAAAATGGAATATAAAAACGCAGCATGAGGTCAAGACCTCAACATTTACCTCCTTCCTGTCATGTTTAAAATGAAATGGAGGGGTGGATTGTCCAGAAACAACCCTATTTTGTATGAGGGAGAATCCAACAAAGTGATGAAACATTCTCTCACAGAGGTAACTGCATGTCCAAGCCCGTAGCCAGGATTTTTTCAAGGGGGTGCAAAATTTTTTTTTTCAAAAAGTGGACCTTTTGGAGGAAAATTTTTATTTTGGGTCGACCCTAAACTAATTTTAGTGGTTTTGACAAAGTGACAAGAAAAAAAAAGGGTTTTAGCACTTTTGCAAAAAACGACCTACATTTACGTGTTTTGGTGCCTTTGGGTGTTCTTTTGTTAGACATTTAGGGACTTTTGTGGACCTTTTTTGTATATTGTGAAATTTGGGGATGTGACGCCCCACTTGGCTACGGGATTGTGCATGTCAGTGAATGTCAGTAATGTTATGTTCTTTTCAATTTTCAGGGTAAAAAATCAGCTCTCAGAAACCTCAAAATAGCAAGTTTTAATTGTCTGTAACACTAATGCCAAAGCAAATATTTATTGGATTGAAACTAAAATACATCTGCATAGCTTACATACCTGTCAACAATAATGTGTATATGATGTTACCATGTAATGTGCCTCTGTATTTTAGAATTATTATATGTCAAACACTGGCGTGCCCAAAGGGGGGAGGGGGGGGAGGCCGGGGGGCACGTGCCCCCTCCCCCAGTTTGGTAAGTCAGTCGGGGGAAAAGGCCGATTCGGGGATCTTGACACAAAAAAGATAGAAAAGAAAGCGGAATAGAGAAAAAAATAAAAAGAAAAGAGAAGAAAAATAGTTTTAAATGTTTTGAAAAACTTGAATTTCCCTATAGTTTTTGATAATTTAAATGTGAAAAAGCGAAAAATTTTGCTACGCGCGTATTTTCAAAGTTACATAATTTGCACATGGACACCTCTCAGTCTGCATTACATGTGTTTTCAGGGTGCTTAGTACCAAAGTGGTTACAGGGATATGCAGCAAATTAGGGTAGCAGGCTCATGTATTTCACTTGGCCCTTGGTGTTTTTGATTGGTTTTCTTTTCACAACTTTCCCAAATTTGTGCTAGATAGACAGTTTTTATTTGGACATTTCTTCACAAAACCTTTGAGCAAAACAGCTCAAATTTGGGACAAAAAATGTGAGATTTGAATCAATTTGACATAAAATATCGTAATTTTGGTGTATCGATGGGTCCCCTTTTCTTAACAATTGGTATTTGGGTGGGCTGCTTTATCATTTTCTCATAAGCACGCTCCTACCCAAACAAAACTTGAGTAACTTGAATCGATAGGGACCTGATTGCCCTCAAATTGAGTTCCATGGTTCATCAATTTTTTAATTCAATCAATCAATCAATGATACAAGTTTCTTGCATAACATGCATACCCCATGAAGGAGTCTATTCGTACAGGGGACCCACGGCTTTACGTGACTGACCGACCACGGAGCAAGTAGAGTAAAGTTTCTTGCCCAAGGAAACAAGGAGACGAAAACCGCCCGGCCCGGGGCTCGAACCCACAATCTCTGTATTACGAGACACGTGCTCTAACCGCTCGGCCACGCTCCCCTCTTGGATGATATATAGATTTGAATTCTTATCTGATCAATTACAAAAATATACTTATTATTAATATTTTTTGTAAGCATAAGAAATGCTTCCAACTATAAGCCATTTTATGCAGGGGCGTAACCAGCTTTGACAGTCCGGGGGGGAAAGACACAAGAGCCTTCCCGATTTGTACTGGCTTGGGAAAAAAATTTAACGCGCGCATAGCGCGCGCAAAAATTTATGGACAAATTTGTTTATTTTAGCTAAAAAACGCCTATTTTTGGATGAAATAATGGTTTCTTTCTTTTTTCTTTTCTTTTTTTCCTTTTCTCTTCCTTCTTTTTCTTTCTTTTTCTCTTTTCCCTCTTCTTTGCCCTTGGTCTGGGGGGGCAAGCTGCCCCCCCCCCGGACACTCCCCTGGTTACGCCCCTGATTTTATGGTGTAAAGTCCGAACGTAGAGCGAGGGCAAGAATGCTTGGTATTGCAGGTAAGACTTCTATTTTTCCTAAATTCAAATATTTCACTGTACAAAGAAGTAATTGTCATAATTTCAGACTGTTAAAGAGTTTAAAATTTTGTTACCTCTCTTGAAATGCCTGACACTCAGATTTGTATAATGCACTTCTTGCCCCGCACAAAGTTCCGGGCCCATATCCATGAAACATGAATCTCTAGTTAGTAACTAACCTATTGTCTACCTGATTAAAATTTACAATGGGCTACTCGCCAACTAGAGTTAGCAGGGATTCATGAACATGGGCCCTGATTTTCAGCCAGTGATAAAAATGTGCCAATTCTAGGAAATTTAAGCCAAGATCTATTATCATAAAACCAAATGTAGGAATTATTACCTGAAAGTACTAGTAGGCGCCGAGCACGGCAGCTGGTGAGAGAAGTGTAGCTCTCCAAAAACCTGCAATTAACTGATCTTCGTATCGCTTCACATGAAATATT
>JXSR01S021640.1:21972-33328 GCA_000969725.1 Ophiothrix spiculata | reverse complement strand
TTAAATCCATGAATACTTTTAAGCATTCTTGTGTGGATTCCAGATACTTGTAAACATTTTATGTATAAGGGCGATTCGTAAGTAAAGTGAAAGTAAAAGTGAAGTAAAAGTAACGTTTGTGCCGAAGAAAGTGAAAATTGTCACTTCTAAATGGCTTCAGATCCTAGCATCCACGATTTTGCTGTTTATTAAAGTGCTCATTGGCGGGGTCGAAACATCCTGTATCAAGTTTATGTAAAGTTTGGTAAAGTTTGTGACATCCCAGGGAAATATTTTTGCTCTAAATGACTTAACGAAGGTCCGATGAATCAGATTGTATAACAGAGATAACATATAATATATATTTTATATTTTTATTATAAAGTATTCAGCAAAGCGGTTAGGACATAACCAGCATGACCAGGTAGTCGCGATGCCTGCTTACTACGCAAGACGTCACCAATAACAGAAAACATTGATTTGAAATTACTGCCACAGTACTGCATGCTGGTATTGAAATAAACCAATTTTGCATCTTACAAGCCAGAATTGTAAACATATCTGATTTTCTCAAGATGATCTAGCAGTTAATCACATTCTTACTATGTGATGCAAATGTGCCTTATTACACAATTTTTGTGCTCGCATGTATTCCTTTTTGCATATCAATACATTAAAAAGGCGCTCAGAAATCTTAGCATGAAATTCATATGTTCTTTTTACCGACGCTTAAACTAGCAACGTCGCTTTTAATGTCAAGTCAAAACTGTGCTTATTTAAATGGTTTTAAATTTTTTGAGCACAAAGATATCTCGGTTTATAATACAGTCCCCGTTTAACTTATCTTTGTCGTATCTTCGAATAAATTGCACACCTCGCCATCTGTCACTTACAAACAAAAAAAGTGGTTCATCGTAATGATTTTTAAAGTAAAATATCTTTAACACCTGTGATCAAGTGTTTTTACTAAATTTGAAAAGGAATACTCAATTAATTAATTAATAAAATACAGAAACATTGCTATATTCGAACGAAGAGTAGTTAGTGCAAGTTCAAAAACAAAGAATTTGGAACCTTGTATAATATAATGAGTAACAATACTGTTAAGCTATTATTGTACAACAGGTTTGCAAATGCAAATACGATTGGAAGAAATAACCCCAGTTTGATATAGAACATTTTCACTTTCCTCACACATTTAACACTTAACTGCATAAGGGGGGGGGGGGGGGCATTTGGTTCTCGCATTTTAAAGCCGCAATATTTCGGGCTGTTAATTTTTGTAATTGCCTAAAAAGTAGGTGTGCTTCTTTTGGCGAAAAAAAAAATGAGATCGACCGCGTCGTTTTCGAGTTAATTAGCATAAATTAGCATTTAGGGGGTGCGAAAAAAAATGATTTGCCCATAAAACCACCCTGGAGTAAAATTTTCCAAATTTTATTTCAGCAATGTCAATGTTTTCATAATCTCCTAATTTGAACCAAATTTCATTGGAAAATTTCTTCGGGAAATGGGTTTTTCAAATTTTGGCCAAAATCGAGATGTCGCGCGACGAAAATCGGTTATTTGGCCGCCATTTTGAAACGGTACGAAAATTTTTAATCTTTTTTCTGAAATATGGTCGTGATAAGTGTACCTATATATGGTATAAAGATTAATACAAAATGTGTGCGGGAAAGTGGTTTAAGGGGGGGGGGGGGGTACTATGGAACCCCCCTTATGCACTAACGGAAGTGTGGGGTACCTTATGCAGTTAAGTGTTAATAGAACGGTTCTTCACACAAATGATACGCCTTTTCTATTACAATCTACTGTTTTAAATTGAATATAATGTATAGCTCAAGACCAGCTTTACACATATCGTGCTAATGCCCGGGGTAATGACAATGCCCTAGAAGCCATGTCTCGTCAACTACTCGTGTTTTTATTTAGATAACCTGCTCAGATGCGTGTACTTATTCGTGTCTTTGTAAAAACATAATCATATTCCCCATGTTTCATTCAGATGCACTCAGCAGAGTAGACTAACTAAAATGGGACACTTGCTTGATCCATTGAGATTTTTCGTCATGGTATGGGTATTGCTGTAGGTGTAAAATACTCTACGACTTTTTTGCTGTTGGGAATTACAGCTATCTTACAAGCTACAAAGTAAACTCAAAAGAAGATAATACTAAGACGGTTTAATCGACATGGAATTGAGTGAGTTGGCGCACGCAGTTCGAGCTGTACCCAATGCAATAAATAAGTATTTTTTTATTGGACTTGCAGAGATAGTATCCCAAGTTTATACTGTGGGTTGATGCAATTTACCAAGAGCAACATACAAACAAAAACAAAACAGCCTTGAAACATACTATCTTAATAAAACAAACAAACGGACAAATATGTCCTTCAAATTCTACTATTATTATTTCGTAAGCTGCTTTTGTAAAATCTTCTCTTGCGAATCATTTTGCCAGGGCAGGGTAGGTCCCATGATATCCCTTGATTAACTTATTACCTGTACGAAAAGCAACTCTGCTATATAAAATAATTAGTGAATTGAGTCAACAACACTGCAAAAATGAAAGGCTATGGCATGGCCAGCCAAACACCTTCAGTGGATATCAGGCCTGATAGTATTGAACGATATTTCTCAGAACATGATTTACTTAAGTCTTGTATGTAAGGAAGACTAGCGAACAACCTTAATAATAACCTGTAAGATACACATATTTTCAAAAGTTTTTAATGTTAATGTTATGCATATTAATTTGCTTCTAGAGATGTAACCTTCAATGTGGCTTAATCACAAACCAGCTGTAAAACAATGACTAGCAACAAGTACAATCACAATCAAATGCCTTAGAAATCTTCGCAAATCTACAAAAAACACACACAGAGAAAAAAGTAAGGGAAAAAATGAACAATTAAGGGATTTGTATTTTAAATTTTCCCACTGAGGAATGAGCTAATGAATGATTTACACGAATTGGGTCATTGCCCGAAGTTAAGATATAAAAAAAATGCTTGTCGTGTCTCATCATCTTGTAGTGTTCAAGTTATTTATATTAGAATTGATATAGATAACATACATATGCGTTTATCTTAGAGAACGCATATTAATTTCTTTGCATATTTTATAGCACTAAAAACATGCATGTTAAGTAGCTAAACAGGTGGTTGTTAAGCATTGCCTCCGGTGATTGAGTTTATTTTACATTGTTTAACTGATAATTATTTAAAATGCTTCCATACTTAGCCTATATTTTAAACAGTTTTCGAAACATACAATTTTAATATGTTCATATATCACACACACACAAAAAAAATCAAATTGTTTTTTTCGACACTTTTTTTTAAATATTTTAACAAAGTCAAAATGTGATTTTTTTGTTTAATACGTCGATCCTGGGTTTCCCAACCGGAAATCAATCTTTACCGAAATTTAATCCCACAATGCACTGATAAAGCACAACGATGCACCCAAAGAGGCGTGAAATGGATGCGCACTACTACCCATCCCAAACAACATTCAAATCACCCGCTATGAATTGGAGCCAATGTCACGGCTTATTAGTTTTATAGGCAAAACTGTGTTTGGGCTTAAGGACACACATCACTAAATAAAGGCTTTTGGCCCATACAGAGCTATGCGAAAGCAAGTGTTTGGTTGCCCTCTCTAAATTAAAAGCTTCAAAAATGGCGGGAACTAGGTTTTTTGATCAAATTTCTTTTGAATCATGTTCTGTGGGTCAAATGTAGTCAGACTGGTTGAAGATCACTATAATTTTGCTGTTTTTGTAAAATTCGAGGGCAGATTTTCAGTGTCTAGAGAAATTTTTAGCGATTTAGAGAAAATGAAATTTTGAGCATATCCTATTTTCGAGGCGACCTAGCAAAAAATTATCAAGGTTACCCTATATATTTTTTCACTTTGTGGGCTCTTCTAGACTATAATCTCAAAATAGATCCAAGAGTTGAAGTAACCAGTCGCTTTATAGCCAAGATATCCGCCATAATCTGGAGGCTGTTTTGCATAGGAATGAATAGGAGATTAATTGGTGGTGTGTGCTCTAAAATGTCGGTAAATCACATCCCTTACAGGTGGACATTATTCAGAGACCCAGCCTCCAATAAATATTATAATGAGCAGTGACACATGTTTATTGACATATCAACTAGCCAATTACATGCCACTTGTTCTTAAATCACCCATCCATGGGATTGCCAGGTAAAAATTGGGTTGCCGGTCTGTAGAATGTATTCATCAACTTTCACTCCCAATAACTTTGCGTAAAGATCAATAATAATCAATACTTGACAGGGTACATTGCACTAACACAAAGAAAGGCCAAGTGGTTGGTCTCACTAATAATACAATAAACTTTGTTTACATTTGCTCAATGCATTATAAATGTACAAGCTTGGTTCTGTCTGTGGCTTGATAGTAGCTGCATGTTTTTTCTTTGGTAAAAAGAAATAGCATATAATTTATTTGGCTAAAATTATTTTATTTGGCTAAAATAATAGGCCTATTGCCAATTTTCTCAAATGAGGGTAAAAGCTGAAACAATTCCCCTAATTATCTTTAAAGTTTATTTTACATGATTTAAGTTAAATCATGTACATTTTACTTGGCAATCCCATGGATTTAAGTTAAATCAAGTCCTTGGTTAAATCATGTAATAATTTTTTGGGGCTCAAAATAATTTAAATTGATTTGAATAGTTAAATTTTAACTATTCAAATCAATTTAACATTTTTGGGGGCTCAAAATAATTTAAATTGATTTGAATAGTAAAATTATTTTAAATTGATTTGAATTGTTAAATTTTAACTATTCAAATCAATTTAAATTATTTTAAGCCCCCCAAAATTATTCCTTTAATTTCTAAAATTTATTTCAGTCTTAAAGCATAATTAAATATTCAAGTTCAATGATAATAATAATTTATCTGTACGAAAACAAATAAAAGATAAAAAATAAAGCTAAACTTACTATATAATTTTAAGTAAATTTTCAGTTTTAATTTAAAAAAAAAATAGTAAAGTTCCTCGTTTTTAAATTTACTATCTTAATCAGGGGAGGGCTCAAGTTTGTTGGGGAAGCTATGCAAAAAAAGAAAAAAAAGAACAAAGAAAAGAAAAAAAGAACAAACAATACACTGACAAGTTGATCAAAATCAAAATTTAAAAAAAAAATGATTAAATATCTTGAAAATCTTCAGACTTTCCATTTCATCAGTGACTTTTATATAAACATACTCTGCTCAATTACAAATTTGATTATATGGTAACAGACCGCTAGTCCGAAGGTTTGCTAGTCCGAAAATAAAAAAGAGGTTCTCTAGTCCTAGAAACTGAAATAAGGTTCGCTAGTCTGAAAATGAAAAAGGTCCGGCAGTCCAAAATAAAAATCGGGTTGCTAATCAATAAAATTAATTATTTTTCTAGCGAACACTTATTTCATTTTCGGATTGGTGAACCTTATTTCATTTTTGGATCAGAGAACCTTTTTACATTTTCGGACTAGCTAAACTTAGGATTCGCAAACCCTTCTTCATTTCGGACTAGCGGACCTTATTATCATTTTCGGACCAGCGAACCTTTGGACTGGCGAACCTTCGGACTAGCGGGCTGTAAGCAATAACATTACCCCTTTTTCAGAAAATTTGTTTTTCTTTCCCAAATTTTTAGGGCTAGGCTTGCCAGTCCAAATATTTAAAAAAAAAAGGTTCACAAGTTTTAAAATTGAAATTAGGTTCAAGGTTCATCGCATGAAAATGAATGATATGGTTCACTAATCTGAAAATGACATAAAATTCGCCAGTCCAAAAATAAAACAGGGTTTGCTAGTTCGAAAAATAATTAATCATGTTTATTTAGTAAACACATTTTTTTCGGATTAATGAACCTTATTTTATTTTCGAATTGGCGAACATTTAATTTTCGGAATGAGGAACCTTGTTTTATTTTCAGACTGGCAAACTGTTTTTGGCCAGAGTGAATCTCATAATCATTATCGGATAGGCGAACCTTAGGACTAGCTGACTTTTTAAAATTTCGAACTAGTAGTAGACCTATTTCATTTTCGAAATTTTTGGACTGGTGAACCTTATTTCTTTTTTCAGACTAGTGAACCTTTGTAATAGCGGGATGTTATCTTTTTTTGTGTGTGTAACAGCCTCACTATACTAGTCTGAGAGTCTGAAAATGAAATAAGGCATATTTTCTTATACCTGAGGGTTCACTAGTAAAAATTGAAAAAAAGGTCCGCTAGTCCGAACATTTAAAAAGGACCTTATTTCATTTTCACACTAGCGAACCTTATTTCTTTTTCGCACTAAAAATAAGGTCCGCTAGTCCGAATTTGAAATAAGGTCCGCTAGTACGAAAATTTAAAAAGGACCTTATTTCATTTTCAGACTGGCGAACCTTATTTCTTTTTCGTACTAGTAGCAAAGCTTTTTTCATTTTTGAACTGGCAAACCTTGGGATTAGCAAGCCTTTTTTTTTTTTAATTACAGACTAGATAACCTTAGCTTTCACTCTTTGCGATACACGTAAACTTTCGCTAGGTATAAATCATAACGGGACAATAGAAGAGCCAATATTTCAACTGCGAACCGGGTTGCGCCGTGAATTTTGTCCAGTATATGGCTTCTGTAAGGGTTGTGAAATATTGACTTCCGGGTGTAAAACCAGGATCGACGTATTAGAGACTGCTTTCTTCAAGCATGCATCGACAGTTGTTTTTTAAAAAAAAAAAAAAAGGCTTCATGCATTTTCAAGATAGCTTTTGTACTTAAATATGTTTTTAAATCGCACATAAAATCAAGCACAATATGCATAAAACAGAAATCAAAGCCAGCGACAAGATAATCTGATAACGTGGTTTTGATGAATCTCAGCAGATGTTATTCATATTATTTTAATGATCCCTGAAACTTGTTCCATTCTTGATGACCAAATATAACACGTTAAAACTTATTTCACCTCTATCAAAATCACTCAAGTCAAAAACCGATGTCAGGTTATCGGCATGATCACGGTCAAAAGAAGCTGTTGGTCTTTTTGTGAAATCGACCATATTTGGTCGTGTCATTTGTCTTTTAAAAAGCACAGCCAAGTTGAGCTTATTGAGACAGAATGGAACATGACTTGAGTATATCAGCCGTGATAAAAGAGAACATGGGAGGTTTTCCACACGAGTTTGTGCTTGATTACTAGTTATATTCATTTAACGCAGAAATTGCAAAATTATTTCAAAAGTACATGTCTAGTTTCAAGTGGCTTGGGTGATTGACTCTACTATATAGTACTAGCAGGAAATCCCCGTAAAATAGTTTTTTAATCGTCCCTGTTAACCATACTATTTCATATTTTATATGATTTGACAATCCCTGCAATCCGTTCTTTAAGGCCATATATATCACGTTCACACTATTATCAGTACTATTGAAAACACTCGAGTCAAAATCCGATATCAGGTTATCGGCATCATCACGGTCGTAAAGGAGCTGTTGGCCCTTTTGTGAAGTCAGTTATATTTGGTTGTGTCATTTGCCATGATAAAGAGAACATGGGAGGTGTTCCACAAGAGTTTGTGCGTGATTTCTTATATTCATATAAGCGCAGAAAATGCAAAATTATTTCAAAAAATACATTTGTGAAGTCAAGTGTCTTCGGATTCACTAGTATTTTTAGTAGTTTTTTAATCATCCCTATTGCTTTTTTCAACAAATATACTGAAATAGTACTGACAAAGCTGAAACAAAGTTTAAAAAATTATCAGTAAATATACTGGCTTTTTAAACACAATTTGACGAGGCCTGCTGCACTTTACCTAATATTTTGTATACCAATCTGCGAATAGATGTATCAAGAGGAGTCAAAATTCATGATTTGTGTTTGTTTATAAACATTCATTACAACATCCAAATCTGTGACAAATTAAGTATCTTTTATCGTTGGTGAAAGATGTGAATCTCTAAATAGCAGTTTCAATATTTTGCAGATAAATACCCAAGTACATGTTCAAAGAAAATTATTTGCTGAAATTTAAATCTGAAGTTGCAATATCATCATAAATATGATATCAAAATTTAATCAACTAAACAATATTAAATGTTCAAGTATTTGAGTACTATACGAATGCGAGTTATAAGGAAATTCATTGTAAAGCTAAGCCATTCAATGTCACTTCAATACAGTCTTCCGGTAAAAGGCTGCATCTATAATATTTTGTTATAGTAGATACAGCATTTATGTATTTGAGAGCGCTGATCGTCTTCTTATTTTTGCAGAAAACAAAGTCAAATAGCTTGCGTGTAATTTGATATATTTAGTAGTAGATACTGCTTAAAAATGACAAAACAATGACCATCCTGCTCATCTCAGTATGAATCTTTAACAAGGTAATAGGTAGTATCTTGCAGATGTAAAAAAAAAGCACTTCGTGCGTTTTTCTGCATAAGGCATAACAATAAAACACCATTCCAGAATTTACATTTGCATATCAATAAGCTGTACAGAAATCAAACATGAAATTCACATCTCCCGTTTCTATGTTGAAGTTGTGTTTATTTAAATGCTAATAATGGAGCTAAATTCTCTCAACTACAAGATAATGCAACACTTTTATACGAAAAATAAAGACGCGATGTATAATAATAATAATAATAATAATAATAATAGACGCTTCTTATATAGCGCTGAATCCAACAATTGATCTCAGCACTTTACACAAATATACAAAAAATACAAAACCATGAACAAAATCAATGCAGAGAATATAACAATGCAAAATGAAAAACAGAAACATATTAAAACAAATGTGTTTTGAGTTTACTTTTGAAAGTCTTAACAGAAGGTGCTGCCCGGATGGTAAGTGGCAAATTATTCCAGAGTTTTGGACCTTGTACACTGAATGATCCTGCACCATACTTTCTGCTGCTTCTTGGAATGTCAAGACGGAGAATGTCACTCGAAGAACGTAGACCAGCGCGTTTAGGCGTAAAGATGGTTACAGAGTCAGTCAGATAGATTGGTGCAAGATCATGCATGCACTTGTAAATGTATAGCATGGTTTTGAAAATAATCCGTTTGTCTATTGGTAGCCAATGGAGTTTTTTCAAAAGTTCAGAAGCAGAGTATCTCTTTGGAACTTTGTAGATGATCCTGGCAGCCTTGTTCTGGAGTCTTTGAAGACATCTGACATCAGCTTTCTTGCAGCCCAGAAGGACTGCATTTGCATAATCTAGCTTAGACAGAACAAGGGCACGCACAGTGGTCTTACACGTGTCAAGGTCGATAAATCGCCGGATCCTAGAGATGTTCCAAAGATGAAAATTAATTGATTTGCAGAGAGATGTAATATGAGATGACATGTTCATGCTACAATTAAAAACAACACCAAGATTTTTCACTTTTGCAGAGGGTGAGATTTCAGTTGAACCAATCTGTATTGTGATTCCAGCAAGATGATGCAATAATTGCGGTGGAGATGTATAGGTAATATTCCGCACCATTCATAACTTGCAGTCATGTTAATGCAATTGTCAGCAGGAGAAGCCGTTGACATATTTACACACCTGGGATTAAGATTGCATTGTTGGGTCAGTGTACATAAAAGGAGGTTTAAGAGTTAGACCAGCTTTAAAGTTAGATCGGGTTTTAATGAAATTTTGTTTCACAGCTAAATATATTTTCATAAACCAATATTGTCTTATTTTGTATTGTTTATGATGTTTTTGGTTGAATCTTCAATATTGTAAATCTGTTACAGTTCAAAATTTATCAAAATGCCCTTTTATGGTAGTAGTAATTTACACTTGTCCTCCGAAGACGCAAAAAACGCAATAGCAACCGGCCCTAGGTATTTCTCTTTTTCATCCTTTGTGGTCATTTTGATGAAAAAATAGGGGGGGGGGGAGTACCACCTAAGGTGGGGTTACGGTAGGCCGTCAAAGTTGAGGTGTGGGGGTGGTGAAATCCAGGAAATTTTTAAGTTGCCATTTTAAAAATTTATGCATGCTATAAGTCTCAAACTTTACAACAAAAAACAAAACAAAACAAAGGACAAAATTTTGAATTCGGTGGCCATTTTTGCCATAATGCAATTTCGCCTGATTTTCCAATCAGAAATAATTTTACGACGTCATAATTACGTAACGCTTTGGCTGATTTTGATGATATTGGTATCGTTGGATAGAGGAGGGATCATACCAATATATTAAAAGCAAAACCAAGTTCATAGGAGGTTCTGTTTGGAGGATGTGTTACAAAAAAATAGCTTAGTAGAAGGACAAGGGTTAAGAGGCACACCATTAGATTTCCAGGGGGGGGGGGGCAGGAAGATTTTCGGAAAAAAAGTCCCCTCCATAGGCAGAAGAAAAAACATTCAACCCTGAACATGAAATAGGGGGGTGGGGGGCAGTAATTTCTAAGAAAAAATTCGCCTCCAAACGGGACGCGAAAACAAAATTCATCCCCGAACCCAACTTCCTGCTTCCCTCCTGGAAATCTAATATTGAGCCCCTAAGACTTAATTAGACTCGGACTAGGTCTTAAACCTGTTTTGTGCACCCGGACCTTAGTGTTTATCTCATACCTACTTTACCTACCTTGCTGCATCCATCAGTCCTGATGATTGGCTAATACTTCTGCGCGCCTTCTGATAGTTGTTCGGCAGCTTTCTCTGACTTGTACCAATCATTTGCCCTCTGTGTAACTTAATCCCGTTCTCTCCAAATCATCCCCTCCACACACCCCTTGTTCACAAGCTTACTCTTGTCTTATGCCAAACATTTGGCCTCTGTAGCATAATTACGTCCATCCAAACAGCTCCGTTTCTGCTCTCATCTTCTTCTCTATCTTTTTTTTTAGCTCATATTTCCCTGCAAAACTTCAAGCCAGACCCTTAAGAACTCGATATGGACTTAAAAATATTTTCATATTGCATGGAAGGTTCAAGTTTAAAGTCAATTAGAGCAAATAAATAGCTAAATTTTCTGTGTTATTAAATGGCGTGACCTCGGTTATTTAAAAACTGTTGAATAAGTTCAATAGATATGTTGGGATTTCAAATGGTCGTGCCTACTCACACCTTAGGTGGTTCCCCCATGTTTTCAATAAAATGACCATATATGATGTAAAAGAAAATACTTAGATGCCTACAAGAACTTATCAACTCCTCACAGGATTGATAAACAGGGATGGTGGACAAGACATTTTCAGTTCGGCGGAACTCACAATTCGGATACGTATCTGTATTTAAATACCCCGTATCAAAATGCTGATACCCGTATCTGAATTTAGATTAAAAACAGCTGAAACGGGATATCAGGTGACATTAATTCTTCTTTTACCATATCAGTTCGGCGGAACTCAC
>JXSR01S021640.1:11015-21057 GCA_000969725.1 Ophiothrix spiculata | reverse complement strand
GTGAAAATCGCTCCGTATAACTATGGTTAATATTCAGCTTCGCTGCGCATCATACCAGTTTGTATAAAAGTCAAAACATTATCAACCTTTGTCATCTAAATTCGAAGAACATTTTGGCCAAATTATGTTGCCTTGGCTCTCAGCCTAAAGAATTCTTTCTTTCTTTCTTTCTTTCTGTGATAAGGAGCTATCAGGACATGTTTCAAAGCTGTCCTGCTGGAATTGCACAGTTGGGAATGACATTTCCACAGATATATTTATCATAGATGCAAGAAAGATGTTCATGTACTTGCCAGCTTGCAGTATCGATTTGTTTCCTGCGCCACGACAGGCGTATCAGAATTCGGACACCCCTCCATATCCTAATTCTGATACGGGTATCACAATTTGGATACAAAATGTACATGAGTATCCAAATTCAGATACGTATCCACATTATGTGTGAGTCCCGTTGAACTGATTTGATACATCGCTTTTCAATGGATGAAAAGGAAAAAAAACACTGATAAGTACTGAAAACTATAGACATTTCCATTCAAATGTATTGTGTTCAGGTTATTATATTTCTGGTTTAGGGCCACACTTTTGAATGCCATTATAAATATGTTCCAATTGGCACAAAATTAACAATACTTTGTCAATTGTTGGAAATGAAATGAAGTGTATAACCTTCCACTGAATGTGTCGAAATATTGCTTTTTAAATTTATAGGGATGTGCAGTATAATTTAGAGTACAATATTCATCAAAAAAAGGTTGTTGTTGTTTATGTTGAAAATTAAAGCTCTAAAAATTGCAAAAAAATAAATAAGTTGATGATTAAGATTAACCTAATGTTATGACAAATTCAGCATTTGGTGAAGCGGCGGTATGATATGAGAACTATCGTCCGCTCAGTGTAATATCTACGCGCAGATACGCGCTAATTATAGATTATGACACTTTGCAGTCGATAATTCTCACTTATCAAACCTTCGCTTCACCAAATAATGATTGGTATGATGCACTGCACTCTTTGCTGCAAGAAACTGTCGCACTGTGTCGCAGTAAAGTTAGTGCATAACATGTGGTTAAGGTATGACACAAAAAATACTCGATATATCGGTAATTTACTGCGCTGCGCAGCATTTGTGTTGACCCTCAAACGGTCTGAAGAATCAGTATATGAGTCAACGGTTAAAACAAAATTCAAGTTTAATATGTGAACACTCTTCAACGTTCATGACACTTTTAATAATGAGTAAATTTCATGTAAATTATATATAAAATATGTATCAAATTTCTGCTATAACTTTTTGTATGTATGTGAGTAACTCTCCACCTCATCCTCGTGGTCGTTTGAGTTACCACCGCCAGTTTCTGCGACAACGGTTAAAGTTCTATACTGTCCTTGTCTCCAATTTGCCTCTTGGGAATATCTGACGTCATAATTATCATCATCGGTGTCATCATCGTCAGTGTCATAATTATAATCCAATTCAAGATCAATATCATCATCGTCGTCATCGTCGAGATCAATATCATCCTCGACACCATATGTGTAGAATTCATCTCCAACCCAGCTCTCATCATCGTCCCATAGATTCAAATCATAATCTTCATCTTCCTCATCAATGTGAGGATGGTCTTCTCCCCAGCCGTATTCTACTTCCGCAAAGAGCGGTGTATAGTCTTTATCGCTAGTATTTTGAGGCACGAGTTCAGTGGTATCATCGTCTATGTAACCAAAATTAACAGCATCATATGCTGATGTTGAGGATCCGGGTCTTGGAAGCTCTTCCTCTTCCGCTTCTCCATATTCTCCCGGAGCTCCTCTGAATTCTCGGGAAGCTCCTCCGTATTCCCCGGAAATGCCTCCGTATTCTCCTGTAACTCCTCCGAACCCCCCGGAAGCCCCTACGTTTTCTCCAGTACTAGTTCCTCCGTATTCGCCGGCACTAGATCCTCTGTAACCCCCGGAAGTCACTCCGTATTTACCGGAAGCCCCTTCATATTGTGGATTATTGCAGATCATTGCATCATTGTACTGTGCACTATTGCAAGTTAAAGTTGTGTCCTTAAACGTCACATTATTGTTGCACGTGTTTTCTATGTTGACAACAACGAGTTCATTGTGAAAGCTGGTTGCATTGTTCTGGTTACTTTGCTTTTCCATCTTCTTTTTCTGATATTCCTCGTCATCGCTTGAATCTCTGCGAATAGACAAAGGAAATTAAAAATATTATTTTAATTCAATCAACAATATTTTAAAATTAAGGCTTGTGTTTATGGCATTTGTACCTTTTAAAAATAGATCAGGGCCCATATTCATGAAACCCTGCTAAGCTAGCTACCTGCTAGGCCCTAGTTGGCTGCTAAAATGCCTAGTTGACAACTACGGAGCAGTCAACTAATTTCTTATTCATCAAACACTTCAAAGAATCCCGCTTTAACTAGTTGCCTGCTAGGAAAAGTTAGCTGAGTGGTCAAGTATATTTGCTAGGGTGTATTTGGGCGGGATGTTAGTTAGACCCACTTTGAATTTAAATACCAATAGACTTTCAAGGTACAAAATGCAATGCCACACATGCTACTGAATGAAATGAAATAGTGCAAGAAATAAAATATGGCCTGGTATTAAGCGAATATGGAATAGTAAATAATTTATATTTAAAAGCAATGCAAAGAAATATTGTACACAAAAACTTTACAATCAACGTTGTAGTCTTAATAAGTCCAACAAGAGCACATTGACTTTATGGGGTTGATAGCTTGGAAAGGTTGATATCAAGAAAAATAAACACAATATTTTTCATCATGACTGAATTGTTACAGTGTTTTAAACTGACTAGAACCTTAGCAATTTAAAAGAAACCTGTTACAAATATATATGTAATTATAGAGTAGAAAAGGTACAATACTGAACAATAATCACATACTTGAAGCCTAAATAAAATTTGCAATGAATCAATGCTATACAATTTTGACCAAATATGTTTTTAAGCAAAAATAACCAAAGAGCGTATTCAAGTGTATATTGTCAAAAACTTGCCAAAAAAGCATGCATACACTTTCCTGATACAGATGGAATTAAATTGGGATTCCGGATCAAATTTAAAACATTACCATAACAGAAAAAGTAAGCATCTTTAACATGTTTAAGTCAAATTGTTTGGAGGTTATTAATATCTACAAAAAGAAAATCCAGTAAGTCATTGGTGACAAGTTCGTTTTTCACTCTACACAAAGACATAATTTCATGCTTGTTTCAACGTGCTATGTACTAACTGAAAAAATTATCTTAACATGATTTATTTTTATCCTTGACAATCATTAGTAAAATGAACCAAAATGACATTTTAGTTGCCTGCTTAGAACTTAGAGCTGCAACAGATCACTGCTAACTTTTGAAGTAAATTTAGCTGACAGCTAACACTATCAGGGTTTCATGAATAGGCCTAGCAGACACTTTAACATGTTTAAGGGACTTTTAGCTGCCAGCTAGGGTTAGCAGGCTTTCATGAATATGGGCCCTGCTGATTAATTAACTTGACTTAAATTAGAAAAAAAGTAATCATTTCATAAGGGAGTTGTCGATGTCACACCATATATTATTGGTGTGTACAGCCTAAACGCATCCAAAAGGGCGGTATGGGCGGGGAAGCACGTGCTCCCCCAGTTCGGGGTGTCAGTCGGGGAAAAAGGCCAATTTAGGGATAGAACTGGTTGTAGAGGATATAAAAGAAAAGAACAGAAAAATAGTTCAAAATGTATTAGAATCATCGAAAAAGTTATCTGTGCGCTTGTGAGACCTTTTTTTTTCTTGCCTGTCCGTTTTCAAAACATACGTCAAAAACAGAACAAAATGTGTGCACTTTTTGAGCTTAAGTCTCCTATCAATTATTATAGGAAACTGATACTTGTGCCCCATCACTTAGAAAATCCTTGGCACGCCACTGCCCATCAGGTATGGTCCTCTCCTATCCAATACTACCAAGATCACAAAAATCGGCCAAGGCGTTACGTAATTATGACGTCATAAAGCCCGTTTGGATCGGAAAATAGGGATTTTGGCAAAAATGGCCAACAAAATCAAAATTTTAAAAGTTTTAAATTACCGATTTTCGTCGTTTTTTTGCTAATAAAGAAGTGGAATGATAATTCTAACATGTCCTGCAAGTTTCAGCTTCATAGCATGCATATATTTTTCAAAATGGCGACTTAAAATGTCCCGGGGCTTCACCAACCCCCCCCCCCCTACACCCCAACTTTGACGGCCTACCCTAACCCCATTTTAGGTGGTACTCCCTAATTTTTTTCATCAAAATGACCGCAAAGGATGTAAAAAAGATAACGCAAATGCTTGGGGTCGGTTGCTTTTGCGTTTTTATGCAGCGGGGAAAAACCTTAGGGGTTGCAACAACCCCCCCCCCCCTGGGTAGACGAGGGTTAAGGGGGCTAAGCACTTTGATGCAAGAGTGAATGTAGGTATACTTTTGTGGCCATTTTGTGACTATGAAGAATGAGACAACAATTTTGATTGGATGACTCTCAAGCATGGGCCTGTTTTTTTACCTCTCAAGACTGACATCAGAGCATGCTGCTGCATAGTCCACGGGCTTGTAACATAGTAGGCAGGTATTATTGGTTTCGGCAAAACAGTCTATGCAATACAAGGCTGCAATTACAAAAAATAAATAGAGTAAATCGATGAGTAATGGTTTATTCAGAGAAAGCCCATCGACGCGCAGTCTTTACACGCACTATGCCCATGGAATAGCGCGTGTACAAGAATGCGTGTCGATGGGCGTCTTGCGATGCACATCGACAGACTCTGAATAAACCATAAAAAAAGAATGATAACTTGATCATCATCATCAGCAAATAGTGTTTTTTTTTTCACTATCCTATTGTTTCCTGGAAATATGAAATCATTCTACTGTTGCCGTTCTTACTCTTGGTTGAACAGCTCTCATAGTGTTCGTAACATTCAGTTTCAAAATTTCCTCAGCAATGGAAATTTTTTGTGTGTTGTGCTTATTTTGATTTCTTTGGGTTCTTCGGAAGATTCTGCGTCTCTTTAAAGGTACTTGCTTTTAGGAAGAAAATATCGCCATATCAATAGAATTTCTGATATAATTTTTAGAAACAAAGATGTCCTTGAAAGAAAAATTAATGCATAGATACAAAACAGAATTAGAAATATCATCAATAAATCTATAATTATATCATCTACGACATCACTATCTGAACAAAATATGTCAGCAGCATATTGCTGAAGCATCTACTACTAAAAAGTGACGTTTGTTTTCAAAGAAATTGTTGGTCGATGGTATCTGTTGTGTTAGATATTTTCAAGAAAATAAAAAAGATACTAGTGTTACACGTTTGTATTGTGTTTCACATAAACAAATCAAAAATCCAATGTATATTCTTATGAATGACCTTAACATATTATTCTCCCCAGTTAGACATCCTGTGCTATTATGTTACACCCAACCTTCCAGCGTTAAATAATTTGATGAGGTTTTGTTAGTCTTGTCTCAATATTGTATTACATTTCACAAGATAATTTACAACGGTTCGGGCGATTTAATAAACAAACAGACGTTGAATTGACATGATATGAAAACCGATATATTCCAGTATATATGAGCAAATCTTCATAGTGTTATCTTTCGCTCATCATGTTCATCTAATCTTACAGCAGATCGAATAAAACACCTGCTCACTGACAAGTGACCCCTCGCATGCAAACCGACCAATTTGTTTTTAGATAATTGTTGAAATTGACTGGACCAATAACAAATTAATTTAAGTTAATTAAAATGTGTGTTGTTTAGGTTTTTTTCCCGTGTCTCAAAGAAGGAGTTTTCAGTAATTTGGAACCACCAACAGGAATGCAAATACACTGCTGGTGTTATTTGGCACTGGTCTTTCAAACAGGTGTCTACTTCCCATTTCCTGATATCCTCCCTAATTGCAGCAAAGCAAATTAAAGTACACTCAGTCTGGAAACTATGGTATGAAATTGTCAAACATCTAAGAGTCGATTTTTAACATTCATTCCAGTAACTAACAACTGCAGTCTCTTTTGTAGGGTCTGACAAAGCTCTTTTTAATACAAATATCCAAAGCGCTTCATCTTTCTCGTATTCTCAATAAGTTAGAATGGGAACAGCTGTTTTCTATTGATTCCGATAATTCTGTAACAATATGCACCATCATGAAACTAGATTTAATTCTAAGAACGGATGTATGTCTGCTATCCCATGTTTCTGTTCTTTATTGGCATACATTGCTGCCGGGTAGAGACGCCTTGAGTCGCATATTGCCCGATCAAATCTATTGCTGATGTAATTTGACACGCTGGTCTCTAACGCATGACTGCAAGTCTTCTTTACATTTTTGTCTGTTTCACTGGTGTTTCTGTCTTATCCGAGAGTATACATGTCATATCACAAATATTAAAGGACGCTTTTTAATACCGCAAGACATCTTACCCTTATTTACATGTATTTAAGTCAATTGTGTCTATTTTAAAATAGTCGCGAATTGCTCAAATATATTAGAACACAATTCGCTTTTTCGTTTGTAACTTCAACGAGGCTCATTAAGTAAATGATAAGTACTCTTCAAAACTTGTTTAAGTGAAGACCATTTACTCAAATAAGGAAAAACAAAAGTATGATACACTTCGATGTCGAAATTATAAAAAAAAGGATTATAACGATGTTATATTTTACTCCTTTTTTCCTTTGACGGATATTTTAAAGGACATTTTACTGTGACACACATTGCATGACCTCTACCGCTCGAGTAATTTGACACCATGTGTCTTTAGCTTTTAACTACATGTATACTGCAAAAGTAATGGCGTCACTCAAGTTTATACTTCTCTTTTACGACAAAGATTGCATGAACTCCCAAGCTCATTTGACACCCTGTGTCTTTGCCTAGCAAACAATAGGTGTTGCTCAATTTTGTGGTCTGTGTATGTGTAATTACAATATATTATGTCTTTGCTGAGAACATTAATCTACTAACGACGTTTTAGGGTTTTTAATAGACGTTTGACGTTCTTTAAATGCACACTTTTCTAATATCTGCTTCTTTTAACCCTAAAATGGTGGTGGTGGTGGTGGGCGGAGGTTGGGGGTGGGGTTGCACCCCTCCCCTAGTATTTTGGAACGGAACCCCCTCTGAACTTGGATTTGCTATTGGCAGATAGGTATGACCCTCCCCTATCCAACGATACCAAGATCATCAGAATCGGCCACATATGGAAAAGTTTTATGTATTTTGTCTCACTATTTAATCGCTAAATATTTTTCACTGCATCACTGCACACAGCACTCGCTATAAAAACGTATAATGGAATAGAAATGGGCAATATAAGTGTATACAAACTTTAAATTCGCACAAAAACCATTCAACGAATGGAAAGACTTGACTTTGTTACTGATATACATATCAATATGAGTTGAAAATAACTTTCTAAATGATCTGAAAATATACAGAGTAAGTTCAGTAAGCCATTGTTTGATCAAAATTTAGTCAAAATTGTCGATTTGAGCTAAATCCTGCGTGCGGATAACAGTTCAAGTGGTTGTATTTCACTAATTCGCGCAAAAATCTAAAGTCGGATATACTTGAATCAGTTATTTTCGGTAGGAATATACTATAATCATTCTAAAAAGAGTTTAGTAAGTGCTTATATATCCTATATGAAAACGGCAACAGGTTGAAGTGATAACAAACTTATTTTTTGTACACATTTCTTAAGGACAAGGGGCATTTTAAGCAAATGAGACACATTTACAAGACGGGCGTTACGTAATTATGACGTCATAAAGTACTTTCGGAATGGAAAATCAGGCAAAATTGCATTATGACAAAAATGCCCACCAAAATCTAAATTTTGCTATAAAACTTCAAAATAACTGATTTTCGTCATTTTTTTTTGCTAATTAAGAAGGGAAATGATAATTCTAACATGTTTTTTAAGTTTGAGTCTTATAAAAGCATGCGCACATTTTTCAAAATGGCAACATCCGGAATTTCACCCCCCCCCCCCCAAACTTTGACGGCTTACCTTAACCCCACATGGTACCCCTTGGTTTTTCATCACAATGACCGCAAAGGATGTAAATGAGATTATCTAAATGCCTGGGGCCTGTCGCTTATGCGTTTTTATGACGCGGGGAAAAACTTTAGGGAGGTTGCAACAACCCCTCCCCTTCCTTCGGAGGATAAGGGTTAAATATTTTCTTCAAATGAGATTTAGTGAAATATTTTATCTCATCTTGACATCATCATATTCAAAAATACATCGCGCAATATACACAATAATGTCGCCCGTTACAAGCCTCTCGGTCTTTATATTATTACCCATTAACCAATATACATTGGTAATGAGTAAATGTCACCCGTTAAGAGCCTCTTTTGGTTTTCATTATTAGTAAGTACGGTATCGTTTAAGCAAGATGAGAACGGGTCAAGTTTTGTTCATGACCATAACGTGTGTAATATTACAGCGCTAAAGGAGTGGAGGAGACACTGTGACCAAAAGCCTCGTGGTAATGATGAGCAATATGAGTACTTAGTGGTTAAAACCACCTTGAGTGAAAGAAATCTGTTTCTATGCAATACATCTTTCAAATATTGTTCTACCTATTGCTAAATATTTCGCATATATCAAGATTGGCTGTTGCTGCTTGTAGATTGGCAGTGTAACAAAGCCGGGTACTGAAGTTAGTTAATGAGGCCGTTATTATGGCAATTGAAAAGCCATCTACTAAATTTGTTTCGTCTAATTCATGTAATCAATTAAAGGAGCTTGGTCCGATTTTTCAAAATTTAGTTTTCAATGTAATATGAAAGATAACCACTAAAGTGGTGTAAGTTTCAAATTTCAGGTGAATCGGTCAAACCGTTTTGATTTTTGGGCAATTTTGTATTTCAAATTTTCCTATAAATTAATTATGGTTACCATAATTAGACATATTTTCATACATATCTCCAAAATGGTGCATAGCTGAGCCGTGAAATTTCACATGGGTTATGAGAAAAATATGACCAATATTTTGGTACCAAAATCTCAACAAGTTTCAAAAAAAGTTGAAGCAATCGGACCAAGCTCCTTTAAAAGAAAAGTCTGTTAATCAAGCAACAGCCTACAAAACAAAGTAAAATGATTTTTTCGACAGAAAATGATATTCATTGCAAGGCGACCTAGAACTCTTTAAGATCAGAGTTTATATTCATGTATGCTTGAATAAAATGGTCTGACAGTCAAAAAAAATGTCTGCACCTTTTGTCTGAATATCCATAATTCAAACGCTATCTAGAATGGGATTGATCCTTAGAGTAAGCAACATTTGAACACCTCGCTGATGGATAAGAGCGGATGTATTAGTATGGCAGAGGCGTCTATTTTGATAGCGCTGCAATTACAATTACCCGCTTTGGTGACCAGATGTAGCGCTCAAATTACCTTCACCTTGCGCGCAAGAATTCCATTTTTAATAGTTTAGTCTAGTTGAGGCTCTTTAAAGGTGAGCCATTCAACAACTGACAGTATATTTGAACAGCCAGATTGCAGTCATGCGTTGTCTTTTGTTCTCTATAAAGCTTCTATTTTCCGGTAGCAGGATTTTTTGTTTTTAACGTACCTGTCGAAAAGGACGACTTTGAACCCCTATAATTTCATAGGTGTTTTAGCTTATAGAAAATAGGAAAAAATCGTATACTTTAGCAAAAGACATATCAATATATAGGTTATTTTGATCAACCGAGGTTATTCCTCTTGAGAATCACCATTAAATGGTAGATTTACTCATTTGTAATCAATTTTTCCCCATGATCAGTAAAAAAATGAATAATCTGAGCGCCACAGGTGCATCAGATAATAAACCATTAATTTTCATATAGAAATGGATCACTTTATGAACCCGGCTTACCTTCGATAGCACAAGTTTACCGACAGAATGAAATATTAACCACGTCCACCTAAGGCGGGGTAGTAGGGATGGTTACCAATTACCCCCCCCCCCCCCCCCCCC